>JAFVLL020007368.1:0-15707 GCA_021397915.2 Tor tambroides
GTCTTCCTTTATCTAAACAATTATTTTCCACATCACTAAAGAGCTTATGCCTGGCCATGTATCACAATTTATTTGAAGCTACCTTCAGACACGTGTAACCTCTATTACTTCAAGGACAATGAGCTCTCGCTGGGGAAGAGTGAGGTAAATGCCATAGCTAAAATGACAAAAACCTGATGAATTGTTTCATAAGAACCTTCCATTCCTGGTCAGTGGAGAATGTTCATTGTATTAATAAGTTAATATATGGAAAAAAAATTGGCAATTCATTGTGTGTCATTAGTACTTTCTGGAAATTGGCATCAAACTGCACTTTTAGCAGATTGGATTCTATAGTCGCTGGGACTTTGATGTGTTTTGACATTGAAACATTTTGTTCAATGTACAAATATTTGCTGCTTTCTGTGACAAATTATCAGTTGTAATGACGAGACACAATTTAATAGACTCTGAGGTGCATTTGTTGATGTGGCAAAACATGACCCTGGCAGATGTTCTCCCATGATATCAGTTTATGAAAATCTTTCATTTTTCACTTCAGTGAGCATCTGCTGGACAGATGGAATGAAACTGGCTATAACAGTGATGTGTTTTTCTCTTACACTAATGGACAAAACTATTAGCATGCTGAAAATATTAATTATGACGACTCATTGCGATTAATTAACAAATAGGTGGCGATAAGCGACCATTTTTATGAGTAAGCACTGATTCATTCAAAGAATTAATTCAAAAGAAATTTCAGTAAGTCACTGAATCATTTACTCAACAGATTCGTTCAATACAGCTGATTCATTCAGGAATGAAACACTGCATGATAGCTCTAGGTTTGTTTGCAAGTATTTTCATTTGTGAAGCAAAGTAACTGGCAAAATTGTGTCTAAAATGTACAGTAAGTATGTAATATATTGTTAATTCTCACAATCACGCTGTTTTTCTTTGTGTCTACAGCCGAAAGCATACTTCCCTTGTCTATTTTCCGCTCTGGCTTTTCCACATGTAATACTGTAGAAATATCTCATGTAACATATAACGGCCAGTGTACTGTGTGTTGTACAGCTCATAATAGCCCCTCGCACACAGAATTACACAAAAACAGCAATGTAGCTGCAAATCTGGGAACTCATTAAAATGGAAGGTTTGATGCATGTGACCCCATAGACGCTTTGATGTCACAGTCAGCCTTCACCGAGGTGGCCCTCTCTTTCCTCAAAATGATTATCCGTGGTGCAGAGCTGGAGTCAGACCTCTCTCCATCCAATTTACACAGCCATTGCTGAGGGCAAGGAAGACCAGCATAATCAGTCGTGACCCCTATTGTGTATGATCATAGCTGCATGGAGATGAGTGCTGCCATACTAGTGACCTCCTAGGGCGTCAACACGGGGCATTGATTATCAGTCTGATACTGAGTATGATCCTTCAGCATTGTGATGCATATTGACAAATGACAAATGCAGATCCAAGCTCCTCTGCTTGCCTTATACTGCATGCTATACGCCAGTGCTGAACAGTGATTTCTTTAACCGGATATCTAATTATCTAATTGATCAGATATGACAAATGAGAAACACTATGGCACGTGTCGATTTAAAAGTAGGGCTTTTACCAGGCAGTGCCTAAATTGGTCTTTCAGAAAATAAAAAATTTACAGTTATTTAAATTTATTTATTTCTTTTTTTTAATTTAGTTAAGATTTGCATCTAACAATAAGAAAATTGTTGTTGTTTGGCAAATAAATAATTTATGGACAGTTACATGTGTATTTCCAACATTTCATTATGTAAGTCTTATGTTACACCTAAAATAACAAGGGAATTTATAGAAATGTTCATATTAATTATAGCCATTCCCGAACTCATAACTTGTAACTTAATGAACTGCAATATTCGGTTTAGGGATGTGCGGTATACCGGTACTGGAAAAATACCGGTATTTATTATATTTCAAACGGTACGATATCATAATTTTGCTCAGTTCGGTATTTCACCGGTATTTCACTGCAGTTGCGAGCACCTGTAGGTGGCAGTGCTTCCCAAATTGCTGCGCAGCCGGTAAATGTGACAACAGAACAACGCGATGGATGAAACTCTATCAACGCACCCGAAATTAATAAATAAAGAGAACAGTAGAAGTAAAATATGGCATTACTTTGCATACAAAACAGATGACAAAGGTGAAGGAACTGACCTTACTGCACCCGAATGCAAGCGTTGCTATAAGTCACCACAGGAGGCAACACCTCAAAAAATTTTAAGCATTTCGCTTGCTCACCCTAATCTTTTCAGAGAATTAAGAGATCGACAGGTGAGAGCATCATTCATAAATTCAGACGACTTGAATTTTATTTACAACTGATCAGCTACAGGCAGATGTGATACAGTAAGCTCAAATGTGCGTGTGTGACACGCTAGAACCAGTGAAGTTTTGGTCACGTAATATATGCACTTGCATTTCATACAATTGAATATTAATTGAATTTGAAATAAGCAAGAGTTTTGCTATATTAATTTTAGTATCAATAATATGAATGGAATGTTTCTGCCGCGGTGCCGACCGCTCATGTGAAGCAGCCAAGAGAGCGAGAGAGTGAGATTTATATTTAATGCTTTTTCTTTGGCTACCTGAGCCTGAAATCTGAAAACAATCTGAGACAGAGAGAAATAATAATGTGATTTTGAATATTTCTTAGACTGTTAGGATAACACTTTACAATAAAGCAACATTTGTTGCATTAATTGTGTTACTTCAGTTACATTTATTTTCTTCAAACTCAGTCAAACTGTAACCTATGTTCCCGGTAGGTTTTTTGTTACAGTTTGATACAAATGTATTAATCTATTATTATTATTATTATTTTAATAAAATTGTTTTCAATTCACTTATCTTTTAAAGCTGGTTATTTGTCACCTATGGTATCGAGCTTAGGTACTGACAGCCTACATATATTCCGCATCGCATCAAGCCAAAATTATGGTATCGAGCCATCCCTAATTCGGTTAACTATAATTAAAATAGTCCTGTCAAACAATTTATCTCGATTAAAGGCAGGGTAATCAATTTCTGGAAGCCAATGTTGATATTTGAAATCACCAAAACAAACACGCCCCTACCCCAAAAGGGTCTCGCCCCTGTGTTTATAGATCCGCCACACATATAGGCCTACGTAGCCTACGCAACCCAGGCAACGATTAGTTCTGAACTTCTGTGAAACATAAGCCGCTTTTCCACCGAAATTACCTGGAACAATATGTCCCAGGAACTTTTTTTCCCCCAGACCTGTTGCTTTCTGCGTTTCCATCGCGGTCTAAAGTACCCAGAAGATTAGGCAAATAATCTGGTGACGTAACTTTAGGTCTGCGCGCGTTTCTCAATACCAAGTACGCAAATTTCGGACTTGCATCCTCGGTAGTTCGGATTTCATGAGTTAGACTCGGGAGTGTGAACTCCTGCGGACGGAACGACGCAAGTCCGGTAATTCTGCAAAGAGCAGTACTTGATAACATCAGTCAGCTCGCCTCGGCTACTGCAATCTTCCTCACTGTATTTACAGACGAAATATATCAAACACCACTGCCTCTTTTCGTTTTCATTTAAACATATTAATAGAACAATAGAATAAAGACCAAAGATTACCTGTTAGATTTACCCAAAACAAATTATATCTTATGTTTAACCCCTACAGAGACATCAGAGCCAGCGGCAAATGTCAGAAGGACTAGCCGAGGTTATGCTCCTCTCTTCGGGATACATGAGCACTGAGCGCCCGGTGATTGCGTGGAGCTCACGTCTCTGAAATCTGCGAAGCACATTTTCAAATAGGCGCTGTTTTTATAAATAAACCGCAGATTTGAGTTTTAAACAACTACATTCTTGGCTGAAATACACGCGTCCAGTGTAGGCATGCAGGCTTTAGCTGTTGCGGTGCAGCTCGTCCGGTGTAGACACGGTGTTACTCACTTATCGAGAAGAAAAGCAACCTCGGCGTCCGATCGCAGGCCTTCTGTTCCTTGAGTTCTCTCCAGCGCTGGAAAGCTGATCCGATATTTACAGGGGTCCTACTTCTTGCCTTGTCGTTTTCCTCTTTTTGTTTTTTATTCACCATCTCTATCTTTCTGTCGCTCGGCTCAGCTGTTCACTGAACGCTCTTTCCTCCACATCACGAGTAGACACACCCCTTACTGCTGATTGGCTACACGTTTGTTTTGTTACTCGGTCCGACTCAGTTTTCTAAAATGTTTTTGAAAAATTGCATACCCTGCCTTTAATCGCATCAAAAATAAAAGTTTTTGTTTACATAATATATGTGTGTGTACTTTGTATATTTATTATGTATATATAAATACATGCACATACAGTAGATATTTGGAAAATATTTACATTATATATAAATATATTTAATATATAAACATTTTTTTAAATATATATATATGCAATATATGCATTTATGTGTGTTTATATATCAATATACACAGTACACACACATTATGTAAACAAAAACTTTAATTTTAGATGTGATTAATTGCGATTAATCGTTTGACAGCTCTAAAAAAACTATTTTACAAAAACCATAACTACTGTAACCTTAAATAAATGACCAAAAACATACTTTCTCTGAAAAAAAGGTACAAACTGTCTCTGTCAGTATGCTAATATGCACACTATATACACTTCAGGTACTGTACTAATATGTACTTTTAAAGTGCTAATATGAACCTTTAAGGAACTAATATGTATCATTTAGGGGCAAATAAAGTACAGAGATGTACATTTTAGCTTTTGTACCTCAGGATACCTCCCCAGTGACAGCTTTGTACCTTTTTTCTGAGAGTGTAATAATTATAAAATCATATTTTTAAAATGAATTATTATTTAATAATTCATTTTCACTTTAATTTAACATTTATCAGTTGAAATAAGTTTGTTTTTTTTTAAAAAAAGGTTTCAGGCATGTTACCCAATCTGGCATATAAACAAAATAAAAATTAAAAATTTTTATAAAAATAAAAATATAATATAATGCCTGAAACTCATTTTTCCTCCTGTAAACTCTACAGGGGGGAAAATGATTTTCAGGCATTATTTGGTTAAGTGGCTGTTAATGTTGTGGTCCTTTGGTAAAGATGTGTCATACAAATCTGGAACAGAATCGTTGTGCATCAAGCCACAACTTATTTCAGACCAGCTGTTATGTAACTTAGCTAAGAGTCTGTATTTGTTATTGTTGATGTTATTGCATGGTTTTGGGTACAGGAACAAAAAACCACCCCTTCCCCTTTTTGCAATCGCCCACACAAACACATAAAGTCCATTAGAGCACTGCTCAGAGGAGATGCTAGAAAATGCTCTCGCAGTTCAGTCTAGTTCACCGCCTTTCTATTTCCTCCAAAGCGACAGAGGCATGTGCTGGAGTACTGAATTTGCTACTGTTCTCCTCTGCTTTTTGTGAGACTAATTAGCTCATCTATTTCTTCCTAAATCATGATCGAGCACCCTACAGCTGAGGACCCACATAAAAGTCTCATATAGGACACAGTGTTCTGAATTCAGTCAATTTCAGAAAGCAGTTTCAATAAAATATAGTCATGAGGAGATCACTTCTGCTCTACAGTATATCTTTTATTTCCGTTTTTGTGTTTTTTTATGAAACCTGCTTGATTCTTTGATTAAATCCCTGGTGATTTCTGCCACTGTCAGTCTGATTTTGGTTCAGTCACCTCTGAACTCATTTAACTGGTAATATAGCAAACAGCATAATGGACCCAAACAACACTCAAGATACCAATTTAAACATGTTGCCCAGAGGGAATGTACTAGCATTAAGGAAAAAGTAATGTAGCTTTGCATAAAACATCTCTGGGCGTTTGCTTTTAGAGAGAGCTGTAGCCCCTCAGAGAGCTAGCTGGTGAGAAGAGATCAAGCCACAGAGTAAATGTTTTACATCTTAAATCTGATTGGTCAGATTGGAAAGCTTTCTTGGCAAGCGACTCAGACAGTCTATAAAAGGACAGCAAATAGAGCACAGCAACATATTTCAAACCTGTGGATTATTGTTGTGTTTTCATGGGAAGGTAATAGATTGTCCATGACAACATTGTCGTTCGACAGCAAGTTATTGCTTTAGAGGTTTTCTTGAAAACATGCATTGGCTGTATTAGTTTCTGCACTAAAAATAGAGTGGAAATGTAATAATATATCAGTTCAGGTATGGCAGCAAATGATTGATCTATCACTATTGCCCTATAATTAATAACATTGAATAAGTGGGCCCGACAATGGCAGTGAAGCCTGACAAGTTATGAATTATGTATAAATTATTACGGTTCAAAGATTCAAAGTTAATAGCATTAATTTTGTGTTTCTAGACCGTCCACCTGCTCCAGTTAATGTGTCGGTCATGCACCTGAGAGCTGATTCAGCAACTGTGTCCTGGGAGGTGCCTGAAGGTGACATCATCATTGGCTTTTCCATCTCCCAACAGGTAAATCACTTTTCAAGGAAATACATTTCAAAATTGAACACAAAATATAAACTGTCAGTTCTAATATTTCTAAGTATATGGGAACAGACAACTTGTGTTCTTTTTCCAAAGAATTTTGGTCTGACCTTGGCTCTCCTATATTTTGTTTTCCCAATTTTACACACTCTTTTAGCCTAAAATACTTTCTTTTCTTTCTTTTTTTAAAGCTTGTTTTTTAAATATCTTTTCAAAAACACTAAAACCAAACACCTGTTTCTTAAACATATTTAACATTCTTTACCAGACAAAATGTCTAATAATAGTATTTTAAGTGTCTAAAATATTTTGTAGCACTCTTCTAAAAAATACATAATTGTAATTATTTTTCTTTTTCAAAACTTTTTTTTTCTTTTACTGTCATATAGTAAACTGTCACATAACAATAACTTTTTAAATTCTTTTTATAATTAAATGTCATGTGAATATTTTTGTGAATGAAATCGTACCAGATTTTAACATGGCTGGAACACTGTACTGACCAATCAGAAGCCAGGACGAGAACTTTTAAAAACGTTTATAAAAGTTTTCTTGAAATACCATACCTATTTAATCATACCTTTTATTTAAAAATTGTGTGGACAGTAAATGTGAATTTGGTAATATTTCGATGTGATTACTGTCACATCCTCATTGTAAAGGATTAACATTGTTGTTTACTGAAATTCAGAAGCTATTTATTATCTGACTGACTGATTTCACATTTGAACAATTACAAATTTATCTGTCAGTCATGTTATGCAATAGGTTGTCTACATGTCTGTAATGGCTATGCAGGCGACGCTCACAGATTAATGCATTATTCATTTAGCCAAGGACTTCTATCAGACTCCCCCACACCTAGAGGCTGCTTCAGAGCCCAAGGGCAGAGGAAAGTGCTTTGGATCTATTTGCAGACTTTAAAGACCAACCAAGGCAGAGCTAAATGCAACATTAAGTTAGAGGGCAGAATTATAGCTGAAATGAAAGGCTGTCGTGTTTGGCTCTCAGGGCTTTGAGAAGATCCTTTAGCGCCCTAATATGTGATTTATACTTATTAGGTGACCTCATAGAAAGCGCTTACTGTTACTGTACTGCTGACCTCTAGACAGCGTGAGCCATTTGAAATGTCAGCAAATACCAGCCTAAAGCTGCAGGTGATGTTTCATAGTATGTAAATTCAACAGGAACCTTGAAAAGTTTTTGCGGTTTGGAAGAACATTTATATATATGTAGTTTAGACTCAGGATGAACTAGGAGTAAAAAACACCCCAGGATCAATGCAAACCCATCACAACCCACAGTATATAATTCCTTAATATAGATGTACTCTTAATTATTGGTTTCAGGTGTTTCAATCAGCCACATTGCCACAGGTGTATAAAATTTATAAACATTTGTGAAAAAATGGGTCGTTCTGAAAATCTCAGTGAATTCAAGAACGAATGGAGTGGTGTAAAGCACACCACCACTAGACTCTGGAGCAGTGGAAACCTGTTCTGTGGAGCAATGACTCAGTCTGATAGGCAAGTCTGGGTTTGGCAAGTTCCAGGAGAACATTACCTGTTTGACTGCGTTGTGCCAACTGTAAAGTTTGATGGAGGAGGCATAATGATATGGGTCTGTTTTTTAGGAGTGAGGCTTGGCCCCTTACTTTTAGTGAAGGGAAATATTAATGCTTCAGCATACCAAGACATTTTGGACAATGCTATGCTTCCAACTTAGTGGAAAAAGGTTGGGGAAGGCCCTTTTCTATTCCAGCATGAATGTGCCCCATTGCACAAAGGATGGCCTGTAAAGACAATGGTTGGATGAGTTTGGTGTATAAGAACTTGACTGGTCCACAGAGAGCCCTGACCTCAACCTCACTGAACACCTTGGGGATGAATTGAAACTGAAATTGCAAGCCAGGCATTCTTGTCCAACATCAGTGCCTGTCCTCACAAATGCTCTACTGGATGAAGGGCCAAAATTCCCATAGAAACACTCCAAAATCTTGTGGACAATCTTTCCAAAAGAGTTGAAGCTATAGCTGCAAATGGGAGACCAACGTTATGTCTACATTAGGGCTGCACGATTATGACATAACTGTCATAATCATAATTGTCGATTATTCCCTTGAAATTGTAATTGTGATTATTAATTACAGTTATCACAATTTACATTGAATGATGTTTAAAATAGCTTTATACTGTTATTTGAAGAAACTGTATGCCATATTTATACACGAAAATAAACAAGTTGAAAACATTCTTTCTGAAAAAACTTGTATTGCTTTTCTATAGCATTAAAAGAAAAAATGAAAATTCTGTCATTAATTACTCACCCTCATGTCGTTCCAAACCTTTGTTCATCTTCGGAACACAAATTAAGTTATTTTTGATGAAATCTGAGAGCTCTCTGACCCTTCATAGACAGCAAGGGTACTACCACAATCAAGGCACAGAAACGTAGGTAAGGACGTTGTTAAAATTGTCCATGTGACATCAGTGGCTCAGCCTAATTTTATGAAGATATAAGAAGAGGAATGCACAGGCATGCATCGTGGTACCTTCAATAATGGCGGAGGACTTTCCCAGGAGAGAAGAAATCGTTGAATAAAGTCGTTTTTTTTGTTTTCTTTGCACACAGAAAGTGTGCACTGATGTCACATGGACTATTTTAATAATGTCCTTACTACGTTTCTGTGCCTTGACCATGGTAGGACCCTTGCTGTCTATGCAGGGTCAGAGAGCTCTCGAATTTCATCAAAAATATCTTAATTTGTATTCTGAAGATGAACGAAGGTCTTATGAGTTTGGAACGACATGAGGGTGAGTAATTAATGACAGAATTTGCGTTTTTGGGTGAACTATCACTTTAAGCCTCAAATGTAAACTCTACATTGGTTTGGTTTCTTCTTTAATATGTTACTATAATGTTATACAAAACTAAAATTAAAACAATGGAAAAAGCCCTTAAGATAACCAGTAGAAAGAAAAAAACTCCACACACACAGTCACACTTTTTTTTGTAATTGCACTTTTGTAATTGAATGATTGCGTAATTGTGGCATCTGTAATTGTAATCACAATTAGAAATTCAATTAATTGTGCAGTCCTAGTCTGTGTTTTCAGAATACGATGTCATTAAAGTCCCTGTTAGTGTAATGGTCTGGTGTCCCAGTAGTTTTGTCCATATGGTGTGTGTGTGTGTGTGTGTGTGTGTGTGTGTGTGTGTGTGTGTGTGTGTGTACACTTCTGTTCAATACCAATGTTGGTTTAACTGTTTCAGAGAATGGATGGCAAAATGCAGAGGTTTATCAGGGAGGTGAACACCACCAGCAGATCCTGTGTGCTGTGGGACCTGGAGGAGGAGACGGATTACATTATCCAGGTGCAGTCCATCGGCCTGTACGGAGAGAGCCAGGCAAGCAAACGTGTCCATTTCAGAACCCTGAAGAAAACGGACCGCTTCCCCTCAAACAGTTCAAACCAAGGTGACAGCCCACCCCCACTCTTATACAACAATGCTATATCATTCTTCCCACTTTTGATGAACGCCATCATAGCTTGACATTTTGTGCGTTAAAAACGTGAACCCTCAAACAGCACAGTGACTGTTTACATTCTCTTGCGGATTCAGCCATTGTGTTCAACAGTTCCCTTTCCTACAACCCAATTAATTATTGATGAACACTTCACGCATGGATGCAGGTAGACCTTGTTACTGCCTCTCATTTTCAGCTCCAATTTCTAATCAGCTCGCTGTCTCTCAGGGGGATATGCTGTATATTGGCACTGTGCGGCACAAGCGGGTGGTCCCTAATAGCAGGCCAATTGAGTGGATTATTAACAGCCATTTCAATGTTGTGTTGATACGAGATGTTTTTGAGAGATTTTCTCTTCTGCATGAAATCTAGCACAGCACTGAAAAGTTGCTTTTAACATGAGAGTAGCTATTTTTGCCAGCCATGTTGAGAACAACAAAACATCCAGTCTTATGCACACCGACGCAGATGGAGCGCTCGAAATTAATCATCCGAGCATTCAAAGATACACATAGTTCAGAAACACGCTCAATATGTCATTAATGCTCTCCTGCCTTGAACTGAAATAACATATTCAACACATTAAGAATCTAGACATCACGTTTGACTCTTGCTGATATAAGAAGTTGTGTAATTAAGGTTGTTCACTGAAAATGAGTTATTCCATAGAGCTTCAGTTCAAATAAACTGCATTTAGAATTATTTCTAAAGCTCCTTTATGACTGAAGGGGGAAAAATTCTTTCATTTAGCTTCTTTTATAAAAGTGGGAATGTAACTTCATCTTGGCTGTCGGCTCTGTATAAGACCACAGTCTAAATTCATCCAAGTGAAGAGAAAAGGCCTGTCATTAGGACAAAATGAAATGTTACCATCCATGCTTGTCAATGTACTGTTCTTTTTAAAAAATAATGTCTTTTAAAATATTTCAGGGTCATAGTTTAAGAATTGGTTATAGAAAAACCCATACTGACCACTAAACTGAATATGAATTCTACATAAATGAATACATTAATTTTCTTACACAAACATCAACATTTTCTCAAAACGAAGGTTAAAGTTTCTCCCAGAGAAAGAATTTAACAATGCATCATTCAAATTCTAGACATTTGCATGATTGTGACCCAGTGATTTACTGCATGTTCAGAGGAGTTCCAATCAGTGTAGTCTCTCTCAATGCATCAGTGCATCTTTCTGTGTTCCTATAACAATGAGTCTCATCATGATGCAAAAACAGTTCAATTCC
Organism: Tor tambroides; assembly: GCA_021397915.2. Classification (NCBI taxonomy): domain Eukaryota; kingdom Metazoa; phylum Chordata; class Actinopteri; order Cypriniformes; family Cyprinidae; genus Tor; species Tor tambroides. Next base: position 11,270 of record JAFVLL020007368.1, read on the forward strand.
AACCCTCCCTCCTCCATACTGTGGTGCATAGATTTGAAATTAGAAGCAATAGGCTTAGCAGGGAGTATTTGCCATCTGCTTACAAACAGGAAACACGATCCAATGCAGAGTTCTGTTTTTCAACTCTCAAAGTCAACTTGTCATAATTGCCTGAGGAATCTGACCAGTATCCAAACAAATCCAAAAAGGAAAGAAGTCGTCTTCATAAAGATAATAGAGAGAGATAGGAAAAGTGTGCCAAGTCATTGAGTAATGTGTCTTGTTTTGTGACTCTAGACAGTTTCACTCGCATCTCAGAGGTATTTTTGGCCAGTGCTTCTCATGTGCTGTCAGACTGAGCTGAAGATGATTCCCATTGGACTCAATTGCTGTGATACTTCAAAGAACTGCGTCAGTAGAAGCTGAGTCAATATCAAAGACCAGGCCCTGCAGGTCTAACAAACAAACCTGTGCATCCTGATGAGGAAAGACCCATCACATTTATGACTAGAAAGACAATAAACAACTTACAGCAAGCACAATGCTTTCTCTGTGACAATCCATACAAATCAGCTTTACCCACACTTAAAGGGATAGTTCAGCCAAAAATTAAACATTTTGTTCATACAGTGGAAGTCAGTGGAGTCTAAAACATTTTCTTTCACTGTATGGGAAAAAAAATCTTCTTTTGTAATCCACACAAGAAATAAAGTCATATATACTGAAAGGGATAGTTCACCCAAAAATGAAAATTCTGTCATTAATTACTCACCCTCATGTTGTTCCAAACCCATAAGACTTTCGTTCACCTTCGGAACACAAATTAAGATATTTTTGATGAAAACCAAGAGCTTTCTGACCCTGCATAGAGAGCAACACAACTGAAACATTCAAGGCCAGGAAAGGTAGTAAGGACATCATTAAAAAAGTCCACGTGTAATGTTATAAAACTACAAGAATACTTTTTGTGCGCAAATTAAACAAAAGTAATGACTTTATTCAACATTTTCTTCTCTTACGCATCAGTCTCTGCCATGCGTTTCATGAGAGTACCATCTTACGGATTTGGAACAACATAAGGTTGAGTAATTAATGACAGAATTTTCGGGTGAACTATCCCTTTAAGTTGTTCCAAACTTATATGAGTTTCTTTATTCTGAGGAGCACAAAAGAAGATATTTTAAAGAATGTTGGTAACAAACAGTTTACGGCAGCAGTTGACTTCCATAATTTGGAAAAAAATACTGTGGAAGTCAATGGCTACCGTCAACTTCTCCCAACATTCATCAAAACATCTTCTTATAACACAAAATATCCTTTGTGTTCAGCAGAAGAAAGAAACTCATACAGGTTTGGAACAACGTGAAGGTGAGTAAATGAAGACAGAACTTTAATTTTTGGGTGAACTGCCCCTTTAAAAATAAGGTTCCAAAAGGGAGGTTTCGCAACAGAACCATTTTGGGTCCCCCAAATAACCTTTCATTGAACAGTTCTTAGAAAAGCTATCTTTATCTTATTGAAGAACAATTTGAAGACTCCTTTTCCACTATAAAGTACATTTTGTGCTAAGGAAAAGTTCTATGGATGTTAAAGGTTCTTCATGGAACCATCAAAGTGAATAAAGGACATTTTTTTTAAGAGTGTAGGTTTGGAACAACATGATGGCAAAATTTGTGCAGCTGCAGTGATTCTCCTTGTGCTCTTCATGAGAATGTCACAGTACATGTGCAACAGTGTCTTTGAACTGATTTCAGGCTTGTGGAACTAATGAGCAGATGTCTTGCTTTGGATCCTTACACCAAAGAAGAAGCGAGAAAGCATTATGTTGTCTGGCATATAGCAGCTCTTTTTTTTTTAAAGGGCTCTAAAGAGCTCCCCTGTTGGGCTTTTGGAACCTGACCAGTTAAATAAACAGCACTGCATCCCAGGCTCTTATCTCTGTTGAGAGAGATGGCAAGGGTAGGTTGAACCTGCTTGTGGAGCACAGGCAGCATTCATTTTTCACACATGAGTGAAAAACCTCCATCGTTATAAATATTCATGGGGCTGATGAGAGGAACGTTTCGCCTGTCTTCTATCCTGAGTGTTCAACGGCAGAGAATGTGAAGGGGAGTGAGCGTTCATCTCAATACTGTAACACCGCTATTGGAAATCACGACAATGCATGTGATCCTTCCAGTAATTGGCTGGGCGTAATATACCCCCACCCTCCAACCCTTCTTTTTCAATTTATGACAGCAGGTGTCTCAGTGGCAGCACTGCTTTCATCCAGAAAGGAACAGCAATTGGTAAGAGTGGTGCTCTGGACCAACTCCACACAAGTTAAAAGATATTTGGAGGAGGAAATGGGCCTGAATTCAATCCCTTTAACACTGGATTAATAATAAAGACAGATGGCAGGGTGGATCAGGCAGTGGTTGGATGGTGGTGGTGATTGGGATGCTGGGAAACTGACCAGCTTTGTGATACATCCTCAGGGCTTAACAAAAGTAAAATTAATCACATAAGCGACTGGCTGCATTCTGCATACTTTATTTCCCTCTTCATTTTTACGCTATGTAACTTTTGGCCCTCTAGTAGTTGAAGAATAAAAATTGCAGAGGAACATTGTTTTGGTCATTACATGAGTTAAGCTTTGACTTGGCTGTTCTGTTCTGTTCGGATGAATCTAATGGCTTGTACCTTTATTTATGGATATGACGTAAACATGCACAGATAAATGATTGAAGTATGAAGTTTCCACTGAAATCCATCCCGACAACTCTAAAGTATAAATAATTATTATACAGTAAGCTTACCATAGTGATTGAGGGTAAAGCAATAACAGTTTGGAAGATGGATTTATGATGTACTTGCTCAATATTTAAATTTTGTTAATTTCGAATAAAAAAAGAGTGTAGCTTTAGAAAAAGTTTAGACTTCTTATGACATTTTTAAAGGTAGCTAATTTAAGTGAGTATTTTTTTAATGTTTAAATACTTCTGCCATCCCAGTCTACAATTAATTTCTGAATTAATCGTTTATGAACATAAAATTGTTCTTTTCTTTGTTCAAATGTTAATGGATCTAGATTATTTTAAATAAATGTGTCTGTGTGTGTGTGGTAATTTGTAATTTGTATATGTACAGTATACTGTATATTTAAATGATATATATACACTGGGAGTGTCTCATTTTTTATTCTTTTTTTCAGTTGATTCTACATTTTTTTTAATATAAATAAATTTATTTAAACTACTGTGGAAAAGTTGGGGTCACTAAGACTTTTTTTGTAATTAATGCTTTTATTCAGCAAGGACTCATTAACTTGATCAAAAGTAACAGTAAAAACATTTATAATACTATAAAAGATTTCTATTTCAAATAAATGCTGTTGTTTGGAACCTTCAATTAATTAAAGTATCCTGAAAATTAAACCAAAGTTTTCTCAAAGTGCTCCAAACTTTTAACCAGCAGTGCATAGAAAATTTATCATCAAAATTTCTGCAAGAATGAAAATTGTCCACTTTTAATTTCAGAGTTGGCTCAGTGATGACTGTATGAGCTATTAATGATTGTTCAGTTCTCAGTACAATCCCTCAAAGATGTCTCTGTCTTCGCTAACAGATGATCCGACTGTCCAAGGCCTGGATAAAGCTCGACACCTGCAGACAGGAGAGATGATCATCATTGTGGTAGTGCTTCTTATGTGGGCAGGTGAGACACTGATGTCAACTCAAAGGAAATGTGTCAACTCTATTAATAACATCCAAGTCCTGGAATTCTGTTCCAACTGTTTATGTCTACTGAGAAATTTATGCTTGCAAACATTAGCTCATGAATTATTAACCTCCGAGAGAGATGAAAAGCAAATGAGTTTGAAAAAGAGAAAGCGTATCATAATTTGTCTTGGATCAGCTAATGGTTATTAAAATTCCACTGTACATGCCAGCTCTAAAAGCCCTGAAAAATCATAATATGCATTAAACTGATAAAATATGAAATGTACTGGCTGAATATTGAGAATGGCACAGGGAAGAGAAGCACTTTTCTGCTTACGTAAGGCACCGAGCCAGTCTGCTTCACTTTCACAAAATAATTCATGCGCTCAATTGCAACTGCCACTCCAGCAAACAAGGAATGTCTTCGCACCGCTTGGCTTTGACTACTGAAAGGAATTCTGTCTGCCCCTCTCAGTCCAGAGGATGCTGAACGTGTCCAACATGAAGAGCAGGGGCAGCCCCACACCCTGATTTAAAAGTGACTCTGTCACCCTAGATTTACACACACAAATGTTAAAAACGATTTAGTAGAACCAATATAAATATTACATCGTCTACTTAAAATGTTAGTAATTTTTTGTAGCAAACAGACATGTTTTACTTTGTAATGCTTTCTCCATATGTGTCTGGTAAGGAAAAATCTGTCCTGCTCAACAAGGCTGCATTTATTTGATAAAAATGCAGTAAAAATAATAATA
>JAFVLL020007369.1:0-10015 GCA_021397915.2 Tor tambroides
GATGAGCTCTTCTTCTGTAAGAAGCTGAAGACTCTGAAGCTTGGCAGAAACATGCTGTCTGTCCTCTCACCAAAGATTTCTTTCCTGGGAGTACTGACTCACTTGGAGCTAAAGGGTAATCACTTTGAGTTCTTACCAGCTGAACTCGGCTCTTGTCGCGCCTTAAAGCACAGCGGACTTGTCGTAGAAGACACGCTGTTTGAGACGCTGCCTTCAGACATCAGGGAACAAATGCAAGCAGAGTGATGACTGCTTTGCTTTAATGCCAAATATTGTAATCTGACTCCTTAAGAGGCAAGACTCCAGGTGTTCCGTCATGTAGTATGCATTGTGATCTATAAGGGTGAGTACTTGCAATTTCATGTTTAAAGCTGGACTTGTGCTTTAATGGCTTTTTAATGCAAAAAGAGAGAGAAAAATCTAGGGATGAATACCTTTTAATGCCTTACATTGTATATTATGAAAAAGTCATGTAAAATGTACATATTTTAAGACTCTTTATCTTAATTTTCTAAGATATTTTTTTTAACCTGTAAATCATAAAAGTAGACAACTTATGACAGGGATTCATTTACAGACAGTGTGTGTGACAGCAATTTCACTGTATGCTTTCACTGACATTTGCTCTCATAATCCATTAAGCTTCTGCAGGTCAAGTACTGTACAACGTTTTGCACTGGAAATAGCGATATTAGAATTTGCACTGGAAACTTTAACATTCCTTTTATTTTACTTTTTATGTGTATATAGGACTTTGCAAGAATTTGAAGTATAAATGATAGAAAAATAGTTCAAGTAGGCTAATCATTTATACTAGTAGTATTTGTTTTTTTTTTCTTCCTGCATATTTACTCTAATAATTCTAAAGCTTTTGGAGAGCAGGATCTGTATGCATGTTTTCTCAGGTAGACTTTACATGTTTTTCTTTGCATTACTGTTTTAATGTTAAACAAGTTTGACTGCTGTTGGTAGTAAATCCTGCAGATAAAGGTAACCGCTTTTCAGTATACCTCTTATGTACTAGCTGTACCAGCTTCAAATGTTGGAAGCATTTCTAAAGGGGTCTGCTTTTTTCTGCTGTGGTTAGCTTAGTTTAAACAGTACTTCTCCGGTCTAAGACAGAATGCAGATGCAAAAGGCATTTCTCTTACCTTAACTTAGCCATTCACATTTTTCTTATAAACCAACAATGTACTATAAATAGACATTTAGATTTATTCATCATATTAGTCAACAGTATTTGTCATTTAATCTTGCATTGTACACTGTTTCTATTTTATGCAAACTGAAAGAAAACATTTGACAGAGACAAAACTCTAAGCATATATACAAATGCATTTTAAGAAATGGATTCTTCTATAATGTCTATAATATGCAAAAAAATCTCTCAAGGTGCACTAAGATAAATCAGGTAGACTTTACGTTTCCATAGTATTTTCTCCCAGCTACTCATTGGCGATAGATTACGAATGTGCGTCTTGTCTTGAGGTCATGTACATGGTAATTACATAGTCTCTGATCTGATCTTGCTTTGTGGGAGGTGACTCGTCTGATTTACTGAGATCAGCATGCGGCCTTTTTTTTTTTTTTTTTGGCACCATAAACAAGTGTCATTGAATCAGTGTTTCGTGTATGAATTCCAAGACACTGGTAATACACATCTTTAGTCGCTTTAAGAACATTAAAACTGAATACATGAGCTGTTTAGATTACCTGACCTTTGTGTGTTTTGCATGTAATCCTCTAGTAATATCTACACAAATGGCTTTGGTGCATTTGTAGTGATTTTTTTTTTTTGACAGTAGACCTGTCTTGGGTTAGGAAGGTCAGTTCCTGTTCTGGTCTTATGTCTGGTCTGCATGATATAGGTTATAGTGATGTGAATGCCAAAGCTTCCGTCAGTGTGGACATTTTTCTTTTAAATCTGTGCATTAAATGAAGGATATTGAATTTTTTTGCCATTTCATAAAAGTGCTGACATATAGTGCCACCATATGCCTTATTTTCCTGTTTTGTATCATTTTCATTCTACCAAAGTGTTTTTGATTTGTAAAACAACATAAATAAAATGCATTATTGTCCCTTGTGTTGAGTTCAGTTGATGTTTTGTAATTCTCAAGGGAGAGTTGTCACCCAGGTGGCAGTATTGTGCAGTAAATGCAAGAGAGATTCGAGTCTATGCAATGTTTATGGATAATTTGCTGACTCCCTAAATGCATGCCCGCACCAGAAAGTCTGACACATTGCTGACATTAAAAATGCAACTGCAAACAATTTTTATTTATTTATTTTTGAGGGATGATTTATAATGGTGAAGATTATTCAAATATGTCTGGGTCATATCTGTTAAAATATTCAAAATTAAATGGACACAAAAATTCATATGCAAGTACATAATTTACATAACTTTAATTGTGTAACATCCCTAAAGCCAATGATTTAATTTGTATTGCATGCTTCACTGTGTGCTTTTTTTTTAGTTAAATATTTGTTTTTCAAACACAAAAAAACGCATCCCATTCAAATGTTTTTTTTTTCATATGGTCATTAAGAGAATGATAGTAAATACTGATGCTGTGTAAATCAGTTATAGACCTAATATCATTCACGTGAAAGAGTATTATTAATGTCTGCCAGAGCAATCCTCTGTCTGATGGAGGTATTTGGGTGTTGTCTCCCATCTCATCTCATCTCATGTTCCAGCACCAAGTAGGGATCAGAGAGTGTTTCTTTGGTCACATGGTCAGCTGTGATGGATATGGCTATTGATAGCTGAAACATGGTCTGGTCTACAGTAAAAAGCAGAGAGGGAAAATACTATAGCTTCAGCCACTTTCAAAGGCATTACCTCTGCCTTGCATGTGGTTATTTAATACAAATTCTGTTACATTTGAAGGTAATATTTGGGGATTTTATCAGGGAAGGAGAAAATCTCCTCTACCTGTACAAAACTTCAAATGAGACGGATACTAATATTTTGTTACAGTTTTTCAGTGTACAGTGGCATGTCTTCTAAATTTGACTAAAGTGGACAGCAAATGCCTTTATATAGAACATCTTTAATTACCACTCTGAAACACAACACCATGTACAGATCTAAGGCAGGCAAGTACTTGCACCCTAAAATAGAGTACTACACTATTTTGTCATCAAGATGGAGATGTTTAACTCTCGTCTGATCCCGTGTCACCACTTAGTATAAAAGATTCCATGTACCAAATGTAGGATGGCTGACACAAATAAGAGCTTCAACAGGGGGTCCACGGCCCCTAGAGGGACCACACCGGTACTCCATGGGGTGCACCCATTATTATTATTAACTGTTAATATTTATATTAACAAATGCTGAATGCAAAAAAAAAAAAAACCTTGTTGCTACTGGATGACATGAGTAAGTTCATTAATCTGTTGTCTGTGAAAAGTTTTTGCAGGTCTGTGATGTGTGTTGCATTCAGAACAAGTCAAGAAGCAAGGAAAAGTTGTGCACCAGACCTCAGGCCTTTAGAAACAAGCTGACAAGCTGATGACCCTTGGACAGTGTGATCTTGAAAATTTGCCCTGAGGAGTAGACTGCTCTCTGTTCAACCATGAAAAGGCAAGGTGCAGCAGCTGTCAAAGTGGAGCTGTGGATAGAGGCAAAAGGACACTTTCAAGGTTGTGATTAGAGAAAGCCTTATATTTGAATGCAAAATAGATCGGCTGTTCCACAGCCTTTCTTATATAATCTATAGACACAGATTCAAATCATCATTTTAAAGACAACATCACCAAAGCTAAAGCTAAAGCTAAGCTAGTCTTTCACAGTATTCTCTTTAGACTGGCCTAGCTGAAGAGTTCGAGTGCCAAGAAATGTCTTCATGCACCCAGAATTTGCCTGCGGCACATATCGGAATGTGGGATTCACCTTGTCACACTTTGTTTCAATCAAACTCTGAGAGTTTTCTGTTAGGTTTTCTGATGTCTGTCCTTTGTCTCCCTCTGTGTGTGCAGGTGGCTAGTCACATAAAATAACCACACCAATGACCAACACTAAATCGTTCATGTGGCAAATAAATACAAGCAAAACCCACAGAACCTGGATGTCCGGTGGGGAGGGGAAGGCAAAGTCTGTTTAATCTTATTTGCAACCATATGGTTCGCTTGTAAAACATAAAGGATTTCATTTACATATAAACAAGACAGCAAGCTTGCAAAAGCATGCATGAACATGACATAAGGTGACCCCCCCCCCATAGTGTCTAGTAATAACTACACTTTGTATTTGCATATTGTTTTGATTTTTATAATAGTATAATTGTATGTTAAGTATTGTTTGCCTATGCAAAGCGACAAACTCAAAAAGTATGGAGTTTAACATTTAGCTGGTTTACCATGGCCCGGTTTCACAAACGGGGCTTAGCTTAAACCAGGACTAAGCCTTAGTTAAATTAAGATATTTAAGCAACTTTTACAAAAATGCCTTTGAAGAAAACATTACAGGTGTGCATCTTGACACAGAACAATGACACTGACATATTTTAAGATATGTCAGAGCAAGACATTTTCAGTTGAGACAGCTCAAACATGCATTTAATCTGGGACTAGCTTAAACCTTGTCTGTAAAACCAGGGGCATAAATATCAGGTATAGAGTTCAGCCAACTTTATTTTATAACTATGCATATTTAAACTATAAAATGTACTATATGCTATATAAAATGTAAATTATTGGAATCTGGCACCAAAATCATGATAGATTTCCCCTATACTAAACATAATTATTAGGTAAAATCCCCCTTAATAGCACTGACTACACACATCAGTCTCAACCATTCAGTCCTGTTACACAAACAGGTCACTATACAAAATCATTCTGAATATATAAAATAAATAGATAAAAATAATCAGAAGTAAACACAAACCAACAATCGTAGCATGCCCCTTCTGTGTGACAGTTTAATTTAAGCTAAATTTGCAGCTATGTTACTCATTACTCATGCTGGCCTGGCATACTTTGTAATAATTTAACATTGCCAGTTCAAACCCGATTTAGTACTCTTTTCGTGGAAAGTGGCTTCAGACGTGTAACAGTTCAAGTGCAACAAACGGGGTTTGGTTGCTTAGTAACTTCTGAACACCGGTCAGGTGTTTCGCGCGTAAATCCTCCGCCGTAAACTTTAGCTCCGCCCACATGCACTTCCTCTATTTGACAGTACATTTCTGTTTATTACAGACATTTCTCATTCATCATTTCATACACATGGACATCGTAGAAGCGTTGACGTTTTTAAAATGACAGCTTTGGTTTGAGGTATGTATCAGCCTGTAAATGTGTGTTTGTGTGGGTTTAAGGTGGCGGATATGCAGTGCAGAGAACTGGTGCAGACTGGTTGACTCTGCCGCTGTGCGCGCGGCACTGAATGTACCATAATAATGAGAGGAGCGAGGACCCTTACATGTGCATAAAGCCCTCTCGGGTAAATGATTAGTAAGTTGTCCTTTTGTACCGACACTTTTTCCGCTTTAACGCAACGGTGTCTTCAGACCTTCAACGGTTTCCTTCCTGAGCAGCGTTAATCTGCACAGAACCGCGAAGACATGACAAGACACCGGATTGCGTTCATAGGCAATATTCCAGTCCATTCCTGTAAATCGCGTTCTGCCCGCAGTTTACGCGTTATTGGGAAGCAAACCATTGTCGTATATATGTCGTGACCCGGTATAGAAACACAATGGCGTGAATGCGCTCAAAAGGACGTCTCACACGCAAGTGGACCGCATATTTGTCTACAACAGTGTCCCCATTACGGCAAGGACAAGTGGATAAAATGTGTTTCAGATTCTCAGGAATTAAAGTGCTGCATGGATGACGTTTGATGACGTTTGTATGAGACAGTAAGTATATACGTTATGTTATGCATCCATTTCTGAAATATTACAAATAGTCGAGTATCTTGTCTTGAGGTTGTGTTTATGAAGACTGTCAGAGTAGTTCAGAGCAGCCAAAGCAAGATGGTTTGGGCACTTTTTGAAGGAGACTGAACAAACTATATTGACTGTTCAAACAGTTGCATAAGCTAATATATAACTAGTGATGCGAATTTCAGGCCTCTTGTAAGAAGTTACCCATTTATCCAATTTCTGGGTAATGCGTATTACATAATTTGTTTCATAATATTGAACACTGTTGCCCATCATCAAAATTTTATCCAGCAGGACTACAGTTGTACTTGACCAGTGCTTACAAGTTAAAGTGTTAATTAAAAAAAAATAAATAAAAAAAAAATAAAGGGGGGATTTATATTTAGCAGTTTCTTTTGCTGTCATTTTTGAGACACATTTGGTAATATTGGATTGGCCTATTTATATGCAGAAGATATTTAACATTTTTAGTTGACCTAGCTTAATATTATTCTTGATTTCCTGATTTTTATTTCACTTGACTTGGCAGATATGAACAGATGTTTTTGTTTGTTTGTTTGTTTTTCTACACATATACATACACACATGAATTCATACATTATTACAATAACGCTTTATTTTAACTCACTGATCTACAGTATACTGTACATACTGGGACACAAATGGTTGCCCCAAAACTGAAATCTGCAGGATAACATGAAGAGACATGATTGGTTAATGGCATTGTCATTTAAATTTTCAGTTTGAGACACAGCAAATGAGAATAACAGCTGCAGCCGTGACCTAGTTATGAGGTAAAAGCTCAGACTGAGGTTAAATAAGGCTAGCTGTGATGGTAATTGTGTTTTTTGTGGGTTAAGGTTGTGTTACCCAGGTGAGGTTAAAAACTGGTTAGACTGGTAAAAAATGAGAAAGACCAGAATTAATTATGCAACTCTGATTTATTAGTCAGAATCCCAGCTATTCTCTCAATGTTATATTTTCAAAAAATGTTTGGAAATAAGAAATGATTAAGATAACCTATTTCCAAATAAGCAAATTAAATTGCAATTGTTTTGCCCTTATCGTTTTAGGAAACAGCAGTTAATTCAGTTTCAGACCAAAACATTTGTTTACCTCAAATTTGTTTGTTAAAAATGAAGTGAATTTTTTTTTTTTTTTTTTTTTGTGTAGGTTAACTAACAGCTTCAGATAAAATGTAGATAGAATGCTTTGCAAACAGGTTTTCTAAACACTCCAACATGCCATCATTTGGACAAACAGGATGGACAGTGTTTGACGTATATCAGACTACTAAAACAATGCAACCATATGTTTGTAAGTGCCACAGAGCCTTTAGTCTTTGCTAAGTCAACTTATGAATTTTTGGTTTTGTTTTATAATATTTAACACCTTGCACCTCTTTCTGTCTAGAAATGATAAAACTAGTGGAACAAGGGAATCAAAGGCAAATTATATGTGAAATACATAACACATAAAATGCTACAGAAACATATAGCATATAAAAAGTACAAAGAAGTGAGCCTGTGGCAGATCTGTTAGTATTATTTGGTGGGGCTGTTGCTAAATCCAGAAAGTGTTAAAACAGTTGATGCTCACTTACTGAGTGATGTCAGTTCATCAGATGCATGTAAAGTGCACTGGTGTGTGGAGCATGTTGAATGATGAGAGTAGTTGAGGAAATGGACAAATGCTCTTTGGATCTATACCAGTGATAAGGTAATTACCAGGAGTTGTTTGTATAAGTGTTTCCTGCCTGAGAATGCTATAAATGCAAGTATAATGAAAGGTATATTAGTCTGAGAGTCTGCATTATGTCATATCCTATCATATCACATCATATACTTTATTTATTTATTTATTTATTTATTACTTGCAGTGGAACAGAAAATGCAGCTGTTGACTCTTCAAAACATTTGCAAACAAGCCTGCTTAACATCTCAGCTCCTATAGGGTTAGCGTGTGTAACCTTCTAGCTGTAGATCTTGGGAACTGATGTCTAGCAAATGATTTTGGGTAAGCAGTGGGAAAAGCAATTCTCAGACATTCTCTGATGTCTTGTTGAGTCCTACTTTACCAGTCTTTGAGCATTAAATTTATTAGGTGACTTGATATTATTCACAGTCTTGCTGGTGGCTGTGTGCTCAGTTTTCACTTCATTTGATAGGCTTGTATTAATTTTTATTTTAAAGGACTGATTTTTATTTTTTCACAGTGTAGTACCATCAAAGAAGTGATGAGCTCTACAGATGTTCATACTTGTAAAATGACAGATCTACCAAAATAGATCACCCTGTTGGAATATCCAGCCATCTTTGTGCTGTTATAATATGCATCTGTACATAATTATGTGCCTTTTGAGAAATCACATGTGCTTTTCTAACCCCATGGCAACACACTAAGAAAGTAGTAATTGTTGTTTACGGCAATCTGACTTGGCTAAATAAGCTATTGTGTAATTGCACTAAATTAGAGACTAATTAATGTAGAGGGAGCACTTCTGCATATATAGCTATTACTGTAACTAAAGCCAGTCTTGAATGGAATTGCACCACTTTAAAGATCTGTGACATACATTTTTTTTTTTTTTTCATTTATTGACCGAAATACAAAATTTGATGTATTTTGTACTTAAACATTTTCCTTATGCTTCTTAGATTCTTACATCTTCCTTATAGTTGACATGTTAACATCAAAGGCAGTGCAAGATTTGAACGAAAGATCTGTAGGACAGGCGAAGCACAAGAACAAAGCGCTTGTGACTTGGATGGAATGTGATTGTCTTGTGAAGCAAGTCTAGACTTTGTTTTATTAGTAGATCCTAAAGGCAGTAAATTGTGCAAAAGGCCTCATGGAAAAATTAAAAGTATTAAGTAATAGTACATGAAATCTGATAACACATTGCTTCAAGGAGAATAACTCAACCATCCAACAATGATTTCATGTTACTCAAAACATTTATGATTTATATAAATAACCGCTGGATTAGCCAAGTGAAATACAAGTTAATTAATCATTATGACATTCAGTCAATTGTTTCTTGACAGTGAGAAGGTCATTCAATTTTGTCTATTGGATGTTTATTGGTAAGTCTTAGCAATGTGAAAGTTGAGCTCCACACGTCAATAGTACCCCTGCAAAATGCCTGAATATTAGAGCAGAGGCTTGCAATTTGATATTAAAGACAACGTTGTCTTTGGCCAGGCTTACCACTGCAGTACTATTGTCTTCATGCACTACAGCAGGGGCCCACTAAGGCTGATAATCTAATAAGAAAGTCTAATGCAGTGCTTTAGTGCCTGAACAGTGCTCAAGCTCTATGCTGTGAAAAGTGATACAGGACAGAGACACTAGGATGTCTCCCCAAGCGACGGGACCATTTGTTATCTTTAGTGGTGTATTAGGCCACTCCTTGCATTTGTACATTAATTTAATGGAATATGAGAATGAGACTTATGTTATGTCAAACCTGCATTTCACATAGCAGGGAGTGTAAGATTGAGGCACTTGATTTGTTTATTAAGTTAAGAACAAGCAAAAATTAAACGTTTTATATGTTATGTGTATTTGTCATTGTAAGAATAACAATTCTGATGCATTTTTAAAATAAGCGCACACACACACACACACACATAGCTATTATAGATAGAAGATTTTAGGTATTAAATATCAGATAATTTGACCTCTTGACAAGGCAAAGTTAAATCAGTTTGTAAAATGTGAGGTGGTGTGACTTCCCAAAAATAAATTAAATTGTACTACCTTGAAAAAAATAAAAACTTTTATTTATTTATTTTTTTGTGTACATTTCATGATTAACTCCACAACACTTATTAAATTGAAAATTAAAGATACTAAATTGAAAAAGATCAGTTTAATTACTTTTTGAAAGCCATATGAAATCAACATTAATACAGAGTAAATATATAAGAAGTTGTTACACGTGTTTTTAATGAGAGATTTTTTTTTTAAGATTTGTCCTTTTCTCAGACACTCTTATTTGTCATTGAAAATACTATATATTAAATACTTGGTTTTGTTTTTATGTCTTCATGTAGGAATGTTTACCCTCACAGAAGTTGCCTCTCTAAATGACATCCAGCCAACTTATCGGA
>JAFVLL020007370.1:0-27056 GCA_021397915.2 Tor tambroides
GGTCACAAATCATCCAAACATTGACAGATCTACTGCATCACATCAGTCATGCCATTTATTTTACATGTCACCATAATACATAATACATTTAAAACGTGCAAGAAGCAGTCATATAAATTATTACAAAATTAGATTTTTTTTTTATATCTATCTATACTGAATAAAAGGAACTAAATAATTATTAGAAAACTATGCAGACATATTTAAAATAAACTAATAAAAAACAAACAAAAAATTACTAATCCTTTGAAAGTTAAATTTTATTTAAACAATTACAAAGAAACAGCAAGTAACACATTGAAATAAAGTTACATTTTGAAATAGTAAAACTGAACTAGTAAAACAAGTATATACATTTTATTTACAATTTAGATGCCTTACAGTTATATTTGTATATAATATACATATATATTTATTAATATATATTTTAGACAACCTTCAAAGTTGGTTGTGAAAAACTGGATTTATTTTTATGTCCTGTTAATGCATATAGATGAAGGAACTAATGTTTGATTGCATTCCTCAGTCCTGTCTTGCAGGTTCTGATCAGTGACTTTGGTATGAAGACATTTTTTACATTTATTTATTTTAATTGAATTCCAAAAATACAAAACAATCCAGCAGGTTTTCATGACATTTAACAAACACTGTAAATCCAAATAAGGAGATACACTATTAACTGCATGAAAATAAAACAAAAGGACATCACAACATATTAAAAATTCATTTAACATGTAACTTTTAACATTTATCCTAACTTTTTACTGCTTCTTCAGGACGATGTGTCCATCTAGAGGAAACACACGATACTGCAGCATCCCGAGGACATTAAAATAAACATAAACCGATGAAAAAACAGTGATATGTGTCATACTGCACATACATATCCCATATAACTCCTGATATTTCTTCATACTAATAACATGTGTTCTATCAGACTTCGTCTAGAAATAAATAACTAGTGCAAGCAACAAACAAATCGCCTTTGTTTCGCTCGTCGGATATCCGCTTGTTATTATTGGCATCTGTTTAGGGATCGACTTTAGAGAGTAGTGCATTCAAATGAAAGCAAACAGTCAAGAGATTCCCACTGCTGACTCACACTCGATTCCACACAAACGAAACCAAACTTACACGTCAAAGTTTCGATTGTGGCTCCAGCAGAAATGGCAGCTGAAGCTTTACACGATCGGGAATCTCTCAGGTGCTCCGTCTGTCTGGAGTCCTTCAGAAGTCCAGTCATTATTCCCTGTGGACACAGCTTCTGTAAGGACTGCATCACAGGTTTGTGGGATCAGGATGTGTGCAGATGCCCTCAGTGCGAACAAACCTTTTCCAACAAACCTCTCATTGACTGGCAGCATGTGAAGGAGCTTTCTGAGAAACTGATGAAGATGAGACCAAAGGAGGAGGAGGAGGATGAAGAAGCTGAAGCTCATGAAGTCAGCTGTGATTCCTGCACCTCCAGAAGAACCAAAGCCGTGCAATCCTGCCTCACCTGTGTCTCCTCATTCTGCAGAAGTCACCTGGAGAAGCACAATGATCTCCACGGAGGGAAGAAACACCTGCTGACCGACGCCACGGATCTTCAGAGCAAAACCTGCTCTCTCCATGAGAAACTGATGGATGTCTTCTGTCGCACCGATCAGAAGTGTGTCTGTGTTCTGTGTGCCATAAATGAACACAAGAACCACGAGAGCGTCTCAGCTTCCGAGGAAAGAGCAGACAGACAGGTAGATCCTCACCTCATTACATGTCCTCAACCAGAGGTCCCTGGCTTACATTTTTCATTTTTTTTGGTGAAAGAAATACATAAGTGAAGTAGAAAGCCAAAATACTAAAAGTCATGGATGAATATTTACTGAGTAATAATCACTGTTTTGTAGAGATGGCTCAAAATTTTCAGCTGAGATTCGGAGCCAAATTACAGGAGGGTAAAAATGACTTCAGAAAGATGGCAGCATCATGATGTTATTTCTACACAGAGATTGGTAACTCTATTAGTGAAATCTGTTGACTTTAGCTATCTTTGTTACATTATATGCCAATTGAGACAGTTCAAAAATAGGAAAAATGCACTTTTTTGTGTGCTTTTCCTCAAAGTTTGCATGCATGCAATTCAAGAAGTGTTAAAGATATTTCAAAATCCTTTTCTATTCTGGTTCTTAATGAACTTTCCTTCTCTTATTTTTATTTTTAAGGCTGTATATGGCTTATTCCCAGAGATATGGGGATCACAACGCAGCTGCATGTGGGTTATTCAATGTCAACCAGAGATTCCTGGCTCAAACTTTTTAATTTGTTAATAATTTTTCTGAAGAAAGACAAGCACAAATAGCAATGAAAGACAAAATATTAAATGTCATGGATGAATATTTACTAAGTAATCCAGTATTTTGTAGAGGGGGGTCAAAATGGCCATTTTCAGCTGAGATTCAGAGCCAAATTACAGGATGGGTAAAAATGACTTTAGAATCACGGCAGCATCATAATGTTATTTCTACACAGAGACTGGTAACTCTATTAGTGAAATCTGTTGACTTTAATAATCTTTGCTGCATCATATGCCAACAGTGACACTTCAAAAATGGGAAAAAGCACTTTTTCTGCTCCAGGGGGTTAATAAATGCCTTCTGAAGTGTTTGTGTAAGAAAAATATCCATTTTTAAAACTTTATAAACTGTAATATCTAGCTTTTCCACTAACTATCATGTTCACAAGAGAGTGACGTTCCAGATTGAGGGCGAATAAATTATGGGGTAATTTTCATTTTTGGGTGAAAATATACCTTTAAATATATCTCAATATCCTTTTAGATGTTACTTCTTAACAAACTTTTCTTTTGGCGTCTTCATTTAAGGCCCTGTATGGTTAATTCCCAGAGATATGGGGATTTTCATGTAGTAAATCGTTAAATTGTACCCATTTTCAGTGGTCAAAAACTAAATGTGGGTCAGCTTGCATACAGATGATACTTTATTCCTTTTAAAGAGGAATGTCTGAACAACAAATAATGTTGAAACTAGAAATGTATCATGTTTCGCTCTTTTAAAACAGTTGCACAGAACAGCCTTTTCCCAAGTTTGCATTCCTGTAACTCAACATGTATCAAAGATATCTCAATATGATTTTAGATCCCTCTTTATCAGCTGAATGCAGTGAACCACATTTGGTTTTCAGCCACTGAAAGTGTACAATTTAACAATTTACTCTTGGAGCCACATAAAAAAACGATTCTATATCTCTGGAAATGAACCATACAGGGCCTTAAAAATGAAGATACTAAAAGAACTAAAACATAAAAGATATTAAGATTTCTTACAGACACACAAACTTCAAGAAAACACACAAAATTGCCTTTTCCCCATATTTGAACTGTCACCATTGGCATATAATGCAACAAAAGTTACTAAAGTTAGCAGATTTGACTAATAGAGCTACCAATCTCTGTGTAACAATAACATCATGACGCTTCCATCTTTCTGAAGTTATTTTTACCCTCCTGTAATTTGGCTCTGAATCTGAAAATGGTCATTTTCAAAAATGTCTTCAAAATAGTGGATTGATCAGTAAAAATTCATCCATGGAATTTAATCTTTTAGCTTTCATCATGATTTATGTCTGTCTTTCTTTAGAAAAAATATCAACAACATCAAAACTTTGAGCTGGTTGATTTGACACAGAATGACTGGTTAGTTCAGATTATTTGTGAGCATGCACATTTATTTCTGCAGAATGTCTCAATTCATCCTTGCACAAATCAAAAAGGTCTTAAATCACAGCAGAAAGTCTTAAATTCACAAAGTCATCGCATTAAATGTTGCATGCACTGCAAAAAGGAGTATCTTCCTCAGGATTTCTATCTTGTTTTCCAGAGCAAATATCTAAACGTCCTTAAATCAAGATACATTTACTGGAGAAGCATTTGCACGGGAAAATAAGACAAACGGTGTTGACCCATAGTGTTTCCCTAGACATGTACAGTTAGAGACCATAACCTTCAGTTTATCATTTAACAAAGGTCTTCATATTGACCTTCATAAAACCTGCAGAAATCCTAGCATCTAAAGGTTAACAGTATGTGTGATTACAAGTTTTAAGAAGCCGTTAAAAGCTAAAATATAGAACTCTTTTCTATTGCCAGAGGAAGTTAAAGGAAACACGTGAGAAGTTTCTGCAGAACATTGAAGACAGAGAGAAGGATTTCAAAGAGCTAAAGCAGGCAGAAGAGTCCGTCACAGTGAGTATTGATCAGGCTGATTTCATAGCTTCGTAGACATAAATAATATAATTCTCTATTATAATTCATCTGTATGTCCACTCTGTCTCATGTGTTTCTCCTTAAATTCCTTGGGAGAAATACAGTTTTTAATAGCTGAGAAGCTCAGATAATTTGCTCTTGGAAGAATTTGTTTGAGTTGATCTTGAGATCTCAGACTTTGGTATGTTGCCGAATCTGAGCACATAACCTCACATTAGTCTGAGAAACAGTGATGTGTTTGTGTGTGTTCTTGCTGTGGAGCAGTGTTCAGCGCAGGCGGCGGTCTCTGAAAGCGAGCGGATCTTCAGTGAAGTGCTGAGCTCCGTTCAGAAAACAAGCGTCCGTGTGAAAGAACTGATCTCAGAGCGACGGAGAGATGAACTCAGTCGTATTGAAGGACTTCAGGAGAAAGTCCAGCAGAAGATCTCTGACCTCAGGATGAAGGTGTCTGAGCTCGATCAGTTCTTGACCACTGAAGACCACATTCACTTCCTGCAGGTACAGCAAACACACACTCACCTTCAGAGTAACGAACAAAACGATCGTAACAATGAACGAAACGATCATTTCTTCAGTTTATAAAAGAACAACACTTGCTCCTTGGTTCATGAGAAAACTGCTTGACCATATTTACTTTTCATTATAGCGCTGTCAAGCGATTAATCACGATTAATCGCATCCAAAATAAAAGTTTTTGTTTACATAATATATGTAAACAATATTATAGTATCATAATATTTGAGTGTGTACTGTGTATATTTATTATGTATATATAAATACACAAACATGCATGTATATATTTGTGAAAATAATAACATGTATTTACATGCATGTATGTATATTCTTATAATTTATGTTATTTATAAATATATTTAATATATAAACATAACATATTTTTCTTAAATATATACATGCGTGTGTGTGTATTTATATATACATAATAAATATACACAGTACACACTCAAATATTATGCAAACAAAAACTTTTATTTTGAATGTGATTAATCGTGATTAATTGTTTGACAGCACTAGTTTTCAGTGTGTTTTTGAATTTAGGATATTGACAAAGTTTCCAATCAGTGTGGAAGATTTTAGTCTGGAATGTATTTTCTTCATTCTGTGTTATTTGTGATGCGTAGAATTACCCAGCTGACTGTGAAGAATGCATATCTGAAGAATCTGAAGATCTTTCCAACGTTTCTGAAAACCCAAAAGCCTTTTTTCACAATGTGGAGCTGCTGCTTTCTAAAATGCAAGAGCGTTTGCTGGATGTCACCAAAGAGTCCGAGATCAAGATCAAATCTGGAGAAGGTGAGAGACTTTCCATTCCTGTGTCTCATCTAGATTAGGTTAGGTTATTTTAGTATCAATGAGGCACTATTCTATTTTTTATTAAAATATTGAATTTGTTTTTTATTTTTCTATTTTCCATTTTTTTTTTAAATGTGTGTATAAAAATATTTATTCATTTTATTTCAGCTTTAGTTATTTTAATACATGAACTAAATGAGCAAGGTTACCTTAGCAACTAACTAAAATAATTTTTTAAAATATATATTTTACTTCAGTTTTTTTTCCAAGTAACCAAAATATTTTTTATGGCTTTAGTTTCAGCTAATTATAATAGCCCTGGTAACATCTTGATATTAAAGGATTAGTTCACTTCCAGAATAAAAATTTCCTGATAAGTTACTCACCCCCATGTCATCCATGTTCATGTCTTTCTTTCTTCAGTCGCAAAGAAATGAAGTTTTTTGAGGAAAACATTCCAGGATTTTTCTCCATATAGTGGACTTCAATGGTGGCTGGATTGAAGGTTAAATGCAGCTTCAAAGAGCTCTACACGATCCCAGCCGAGGAATAAGGGTCTTATCTAGTGAAACGATCGCTCATTTTCTTAAAAATAATTAAAATTTCTATACTTTTTATCCTCAAATGCTCGTCTTGCTCTAGCTCTGCTTGCGTTGGAAATGTCACGCCCGGTTAGTTCTTCGTCTGTGTACTTCGGTTCAAAAAGGCAGGGTGAAAAACTCCATCTCATTTTTCTCCTGCAACTTCAAAATCGTCTGACATCGTTGTTTTACCTTTTTTGTAAAGGGCGTTTGACTTCTCTTTTTTTTGCACATTCGCTTTGTAAATACTGGGTCGGTGCTTCCACCTGACCTTTCCAACGTGATTACATCCAATGAGTGAGGTCAAGCTAGAGCAAGACAAGCATTTGAGGTTAAAAAGTACATAAATGAACTATTTTTAAGAAAATGAGTGATGGTTGTGCTAGATAAGACCCTTATTCCTCGGCTGGGATCGTGTAGAGCTCTTTGAAGCTGCACTTTAACCTTCAACCCATTGATCCCCGTTGAAGTCCACTATATGGAGAAAAATCCTGGAAAAACTTAATTTCTTTGCGACTGAAGAAAGAAAAACATGAACATGGATGACATGGGGGTGAGTAAATTATCAGGAAATGTTTATTCTGGAAGTGATCTAATCATTTAATATCAACATCACTTCAAATTTGACCTTATTTACGTTCTTAATACATGTTGCTGGTGGTATTGATTCATTAAGTGTTTGTCCTTATAATCTTTCTTCAAATAACGTGTTCCATCTCTGAATTGACCTTTCAGCAAAAGTCCAGATAAAGTCCTCTCAAGGTTCTGCTCAGCCGGGCCAGAAGGATGTTTTCCGTTTTGGGGATTCAGTGGCAGATTTTACCTTCAGTTTTCAGCACGTTCCCCTTAAATCCACATCTGTGGAGGCTTCTGGCTCAGATCATGAAGAAGAAACATGTAAACATGAAGACGAAGAGGACTATGAGCCGGTCGTACCGTTACCTGATCTAGTTGAGAGCTCGACTGGAGAGGAGAATGAGCAAGTGGTTTTCAGTCACAGAGCCAAACTGTACCGCTATGACCGAGAATCACAGCAGTGGAAGGACAGAGGCATAGGTGAGCTTAAAATACTTCAGAACGATGAAAGCAGACGTGCAAGACTCGTGATGAGGAGAGAGCATGTCCTGAATTTATGTGCAAACCACTGGATTGCTCCAAACATGAAGCTGGAGCCGATGAAAGCGTCTGAGAAAGCGTGGACGTGGAGCGCTCTTGATTTTGCCGATGGAGACGGTAGCGTTCAGACATTAGCTGCACGATTTAAACTGCAGGAGACGGCGGACGCTTTCAAGAAGAGCTTTGAAGAAACAGCGGTCACTTCATTCACTGGAGCTGAAAGAGGTGAGCGTCTGCATTCCACTCAAAACGAATACATGCTTTCATTTCAAATTGACTGTTCAGTACAGTCTTTTTTATGCATTTATATGGCTATTAACATGTTAATGTGCATTTATATTTATTTACAGAATAAGTAATAGATCTTAATTTAATCTTGACAAACTATACATAATTAGAAAGGTCATAATCTTGAGATGAAATTTTTGACCTCTGTTTTGTTATAAATATTTACAGTAATATTTACATTTTTGTCAGGAGGCATGCAAAATTAAAATTTGAAAAATTGTTTCCTTCAAATATGTAGAAGCTTGTTTCTGCCTAAATTACGAGATATAAACACTGAATTGCGAGATGTGAGCGCTGAATTGCGAGATTTGAGCACTGAATTGCGAGATTTGAGCACTGAATTGCGAGATATAAACACTGAATTGCGAGATGTGAGCGCTGAATTGCGAGATTTGAGCACTGAATTGCGAGATGAATGCTGAATTGCGAAATTTGAGCACTGAATTGCGAGATGAATGCTGAATTGCGAGATGTGAGTGCTGAATTACGAGATTTGAGCACTGAATTGTGAGATGAATACTGAATTGCGAGATGTGAGTGCTGAATTACGAGATTTGAGCACTGAGTTGTGAGATTTGAATTCTGAATTGCGAGATTTGAGTGCTGAATTGCGAGATGAATGCTGAATTGCGACATTTGAGGACTGAATTGCATGATTTGAGTGCTGAATTGTGAGATATGAATGCTATATTGTGATATTTGAGCACTGAATTGCGAGATTTGAACGCTGAATTGCGAGATTTAAACGCTGAATTGTGAGATTTGAGTGCTGAATTGCGAGATTTGAGCACTGAATTGCGAGATATGAATGCTATATTGCGAGATTTGAGCACTGAATTGCGAGATTTAAATGCTGAATTGCAAGATTTGATCACTGAATTGTGAAATTTAAAAGCTGAATTGTGAGATTTGAGTGCTGAATTGCGAGATTTGAGCACTGAATTGTGAGATCTGAATGCTGAATTGCAAGATATGAATGCTAAATTGCGAGATTTGAGCACTGAATTGTGAGATTTAAATGCTGAATTGCGAGAGTTGAGTGTTGAATTGCAAGATATAAATGTTGAATTGTGAGATTTGAGTGCTGAATTGCAAGATTTGAATGCTGAATTGCGAGATTTAAATGCTGAATTGCGAGATTTGAGTGCTGAATTGCGAGATTTGAGAACTGAATTGCGAGATTTGAACGCTAAATTGCAAGATTTGAGCACTGAATTGTGAGATTTAAATGCTGAATTGCGAGATTTGAGTGCTGAATTGCGAGATTTGAGTGCTGAATTGTGAGATTTGAGAACTGAATTGCGAGATTTAAATGCTGAATTGTGAGATTTGAGTGCTGAATTGCGAGATTTGAGTGCTGAATTGCGAGATTTGAGAACTGAATTGCGAGATTTGAACGCTGAATTGCAAGATATGAACGCTAAATTGCAAGATTTGAGCACTGAATTGTGAGATTTAAATGCTGAATTGCGAGATTTGAGTGTTGAATTGCAAGATATAAATGCTGAATTGCAAGATATAAATGCTGAATTGCAAGATATGAGCGCTGAATTGCGAGATTTAAACGCTGAATTGCGAGATTTAAATGCTGAATTGTGAGATTTGAGTGCTGAATTGAGAGATTTGAGAACTGAATTGTGAGATTTGAGTGCTGAATTGCAAGATATAAATGCTGAATTGTGAGATCTGAGTGCTGAATTGCGAGATTTGAGTGCTGAATTGCGAGATTTAAACGCTGAATTGCGAGATTTGAACGCTGAATTGTGAGATTTAAATGCTGAATTGTGAGATTTGAGTGCTGAATTGCGAGATTTGAGAACTGAATTGTGAGATTTGAGTGCTGAATTGCAAGATATGAACGTTAAATTGCAAGATTTGAGCACTGAATTGTGAGATTTAAATGCTGAATTGCAAGATATGAACGTTAAATTGCAAGATTTGAGAACTGAATTGTGAGATTTGAGTGCTGAATTGCAAGATATGAACGTTAAATTGCAAGATTTGAGCACTGAATTGTGAGATTTAAATGCTGAATTGCGAGATTTGAGTGTTGAATTGCAAGATATAAATGCTGAATTGCGAGATTTAAACGCTGAATTGCGAGATTTAAATGCTGAATTGTGAGATTTGAGTGCTGAATTGTGAGATTTGAGAACTGAATTGCGAGATTTGAGTGCTGAATTGCAAGATATAAATGCTGAATTGTGAGATTTGAGTGCTGAATTGCAAGATATAAATGCTGAATTGTGAAATCTGAGTGCTGAATTGCGAGATTTGAGTGCTGAATTGCGAGATTTAAATGCTGAATTGCGAGATTTGAACGCTGAATTGCGAGATTTGAGTGCTGAATTGCGAGATTTGAGAACTGAATTGTGAGATTTGAGTGCTGAATTGCAAGATATGAACGTTAAATTGCAAGATTTGAGCACTGAATTGTGAGATTTAAATGCTGAATTGCGAGATTTGAGTGTTGAATTGCGAGATTTGAGAACTGAATTGTGAGATTTGAGTGCTGAATTGCAAGATATGAACGTTAAATTGCAAGATTTGAGCACTGAATTGTGAGATTTAAATGCTGAATTGCGAGATTTGAGTGCTGAATTGCAAGATATAAATGCTGAATTGTGAGATCTGAGTGCTGAATTGCGAGATTTAAACGCTGAATTGCGAGATTTGAACGCTGAATTGCGAGATTTGAGAACTGAATTGTGAGATTTGAGTGCTGAATTGCAAGATATGAATGTTAAATTGCAAGATTTGAGCACTGAATTGTGAGATTTAAATGCTGAATTGCGAGATTTGAGTGCTGAATTGTGAGATTTGAGCACTGAATTGTGAGATTTGAACGCTGAATTGCAAGATATTAGAACTGAATTGTGAGATTTGAGTGCTGAATTGTGAGATATGAGCACTGAATTGCAAGATATTAGCACTGAATGGACTGCAAGTTCAGTCCTTTTATCAATAAAACGTAATATGATTATTCTCTGATGTTTTTTAATGAATTGTAATGTGTTTGTTTTCTCAATCAGAAGAGAAGAGCACTCTGGAGCGGACTAATGCTGATGTTGAGATCGTGTTTGAGCGAAAGCCCACAGCAGAACAAGCCAAACTAGCAGACAGACTGATGCTTCCTCACACGTTCTTCTGTTACAGAAATGAGCCGGGATACGCAAGCGATGAGGATGAGGATGGTAAGAAATATGAAGGGTCTATTTAGTTGACCAAACCTACAAAAATACTTCTGTTTGTCATTTGTCCGGTTGATATGATCAAATTAAATTACATTTCTGACTTGCATGAAACCAGTCAGTTTAGATGTTACCATGTAAAGCAGATTATTTAGATTACTTGGGAAAAACGAAAGTTAAACGTTAACTAGCTGCAGCATCATGCAATTAAGTTTGCACATGGAAACACACTGTCTTCTGGTTTCTTGGCTCTTTATGCACCACAGCTCAAAGCATGATTGCTCTGCAGAGCCGTGTTTACCTCTATGCTGTGTTTCTCTCACTTAGATGAAGACTTTGAAGCAGCTATCGGATCTCTGAAAGGAAAGCTGTATCCTGATGCGGTCGATGGTCATGGTAGGTTGTTCTGATTGCACTGAGATTAATTAATTATGTTTTTACTGAGATTGGTTTAAAGACAGTGAGAGAAACAGTGAGATAAAGATAAATCTTTATCTTTATTTTTATAGATGCTGGAGCTGCAACAGAGACACAAAATCTCAAAGAGGAAGAGAACAATGATGATGATGAAGCAGTTAACCTTGTAGATATCCAGTCACTTCTTTTTGTATTTGCCTGTGTAAAAGTGCATTGAAATTTCACCTAATTTCACCCCTCCAAAAAAACAAATTCATGCTGTAAAAAAAATACTGTAAATATGCATAAACTATAAAATATTTATTTTTTGTTATGTACTGTTAGATGTATTATTTAAGTATTTTAACATTCAATTTATTTATTTCAATCATAATTATTTATTTTAGTGAAATGTTTTATTTAGAATTTTATTTTAATCATTTTTTTATTTTTTGCAAATATATAAATTTATTATCTTTCATTATTATCTTCAAATCAGATTAGATTTATTTTAATCATTTAGTTTATTTTAATTAAATTCATTCATTTATTTATTTAGTTCATTAATTTGATCTGATTTTTTTTGTATTTATTCTTAAATTTTTTAGACTGTTTTTCTCTAAACTTTTCCACAGATCCCCTCTCACTCTTTGAACTAACCTTGAAACTCTGTCAAACCAGCATTTAGTTTCTCTTCATGTTTCCTTTAATATTTTCATCATGTCGTTGCTTCTGTCCAGGTGGAACTTCCATTGGTTGAGGAGAATGAAGAGGAGATTTTGTTCAACGAATGGACCAAACTTTTCCTCTGGGACTGTGATATGAACAAGTGGAAATCCTGTGGTGCAGGAGACATTAAGATGCTTTTCCATCCCGTGAAGAAGCGCTACCGTGTGTTTATGTGTCAGGAGAGGGATAAAAAGGTGCTTGTCAACCACTTCATTACCAGAACCACTCATCCTAAACCTATGAGCACCAATGCAAACGCACTGACCTGGACGGCTGAAGACTACTCAGGTAGAAACTGCAAAACCTCCACAGATTTACATCTTGTTTGCCAGTTAATTGACTCACATTGTGCTCATATTTCCCACAGATGGAGATGCTGTAGTTCAGCAGTTTTCTGCCAAGTTTAAGACTCTGGATCTGGCAGATTCCTTCACAAAAACCATGACAGACTGTCAGTGTCGCATGTCAGAGTTCATGCAGCGATCGGAAAAGTAAAGCTGTTCCTGTCTGATAACTGATTCAGAGGTCAGGCTGACAACTGAAAACCTTAATATTAATGTTAGAACAGTTATATCACTGTGCAGGATAGAATGAGATTAAAATCTAGCTATTGAGAGAAGTTTGAAGATAAGAGCAGGTGAGACGCTGCAGGTGAATTGGGTAAAAAAAAAACAAAAAAAAAAACTAATAGTCATCGCCTTAATTATCCAGATGATTGATTACATTGATAATTGCAAAAAAAATGTATTACAAGTTAGGTTTAGATATGCAAATGAGTCATTATTTAATGAAATATGCACTAATTTGCATACATTTCTAGTACAAAAATCTAAACACTGGATGATGTCAGTTTCAAAATTCTCAATTTTTTAACATATTAGAGTCAAAAGTTTTCACAGAGGGAATTTAGGGTGTCTCATTTTTGCCACTCCATAATTCAGAAAATGCTTAGAACGGACAGAAAACACTATATTTTCACAATTTTGGGGGGATTAAAATGTTGTATATAATCAAGTAAATTATATATGAACAAATCCCTCTGTAAAAACCTTCAGGATATAGACTATAAGAATAAAAATGTAAAGTTTGTAAGTGCTATTGAAGTAGAGATTTATGGTTCAGTGTAGGAGAAAAAACTCATTTTGAGAAAACGGCCTTTAAATATATGTATTGTAATTGAAATCTGTTGACACAAATAGATAAAGTGCTATACAAGAAACACTTAACAGTGTCTTTAGGATGTTTTCTTTCCACTAGTCTGAAAAAACACTATGAAAAACCAAAAAGCTCAAAATCTCAAACCTGACAGGTGCATGAAAAAACAGTGTTTTATTTATAATACATATTTATTTTTCTTTGTATTAATAATGATGTAAACACTACTATCTGCAAAAAAAAAAAAAAAAACTATCTTTTTTTTCCCTTTATGTATAAAGCTTTCTTTTTTGGTTTTTCAATAGAATATGGAAAAAAGGTGATGTAATCTTTGAATAAATATTTTTATAAACAGGTTTTTGTTTGTATTTCATATATATATATATATATATATATATATATATATATACTGTACATAAACTTCACACTTAGCTCTTGTTTTTAACTTTCAGATAACATTCAAAGTCATTTTTATGGCCTGTCAAATGCACAGAAATGTTTGTAGGTGAAAAGCAGGAACTAATGTTTGATTGTATTCCTCAGTCCTGTCTTGCAGGTTTTCATCAGTGACTTTGGTATGAAGGAAGTTCAGGTTGTGGTTGATGTTTTTATTACTGAATTCCAAAAATGCTAAACATTTCAGTGGAGACATTTAACAAACACCATCAATCCAAATAAGAGGATACCAACTACATTTACATTCAAATGAAAGGGCATGAAAAACATATATTAACTTCATTTAAGGAAGACATTTTGGGGGCTTTTTTTTATTTGGTAGGAAGGAATTGTTGCTCTTCTCTGAAAGTTTATTTACGATCAGCTGCAAGACAATGAGTCCATCTACTGGAAACACACCATACTGCAGCAGCTAACACAACTTTCACTAACGTTTTTAATATAACTTTATTCATATTTGATATACATTCTCAGCGTTGAGAGAAAATGTTCTTAGATCAACATTCCCAATATGTCTTTATACTTAATGAACTTTCTAAGAAACGTTTTTGAAGGGCGTTATAATCATGACAAGGAAACTGAACATTTTAATGTTCTTTAAAGTTTTTGGAATATTAAACTAAATGTTAAAATATTGGGTATATTTAGTAGAATGTTGTAAGAAACGTTTTTGTAACCTATATAAATATCCTAATGTTGTAATGTTGTGTTATAGTTTGGTCTGTATGGAATATTTTTGGAAACATTTCCTTGAAATAACGTGCATAACCAAACACTTTAGTACGAGAACTTTATTTTGCGTTGGATATTCGTCAAATATTCGGAAAATAAATTTGTTTCCAAACTGTATTATACAGATCGACAGTCCACATAGAGAGTGGTGCATAAAAATGAAAGAAAAACAGTTATAAAACAAGCCACTCCTGTAACGGAGTCACTCTATGGAGTTAAAACAATGCCAGAAACTGAAATGCGCAGAAACCTGAAGCGCGAAGGGAAAAATGGTATGCAAATTTTTTTTTTCCTTGCAATAGTTTATTTTTGTTTGCAAAAAGCACATTTATTTTTTTCTCAATAACTTTTGCAATTTTTTTCTTTTGCTATACTTCAATTATTTTGCAAGTGTATGTGGCACTGTTTGGACTCCATAGAGTCACTGTTTCCAAACAAACGAAACTTACGGGTCAAAGTTTCGTGAGCCGCTGTTCTGTCACAGGGGGAAGACTTCGACAGAACACAGGTGTTCCAACTAAATATGGCGGACGATCTCAGGTGCTGCGTCTGTCTGGATTTCTTTAAAAATCCAGCGATTATTCCCTGTGGGCACATTTTCTGTAAGGACTGCATTACAGGTTTGTGGGATAAAGATGTGCGCAGATGTCCTCAGTGCAAACAAACCTTTTCCAACAAATCTGTTGTCACTGACTGGCAGCAGATGAAGGAGCTTTCTGAGAAACTGATGAAGATGAGACCAAAGGAGGAGGAGGATGAAGAAGCTGAAGCTCATGAAGTCAGCTGTGATTCCTGCACCTCCAGAAGAACCAAAGCCGTGCAATCCTGCCTCACCTGTGTCTCCTCATTCTGCAGAAGTCACCTGGAGAAGCACAATGATCTCTTCGGGTGGAAGAAACACCTGCTGACCGACGCCACGGATCTTCAGAGCAAAACCTGCTCTCTCCATGAGAAACTGATGGATGTCTTCTGTCGCACCGATCAGAAGTGTGTCTGTCTTCTGTGTGCCATAAATGAACACAAGAACCACGAGAGCGTCTCAGCATCCGAGGAAAGAGCAGACAGACAGGTAGATCCTCACTGCAACCCGATCTCATGAATTTGGCGTACTGTTTATAAGCAGAAATTGACTTTGGCGTGCATATGATACGCAATGGGTAGAATTAAGGGTGTGGGGTAGATGCGTATCATATGCACACGAAAACTGCGTATAATATGCACGCCAAAGTCAATTTTTGCGAATCAATACCACGATTTTCTGTTTTTATTTGGCAAACTATTTATACACATTTTCATGACCGGACTGGACCATCTACCCAGCTAAAAAAAAAATGTTAAGAACGTCACGAACACGTTATTTTCTCAGGTTTTTTTTAAACGTATTTTTCTTGATTGTTAACGTTAGAAAAACATTGTGACTGTTCAGTTTATAAATTTGCAAACATTATGGGAACGTTATTTAATGTTCTCTGAACATTCTGAAATATTAGTAACTTTTAAAGAACATGAGATGAAAGCCGAACTTAAATGTTTCAGAAAAACGTTCCATGAACAATTTATAAATAATGTTTTTGTGCTAACGCTTTGTTAACATGAAGCTCAGATAGCATTACATTTAAATGTACTGTAAACAATGTAGTAATATTAGATGAACGTCTAAATGTTGATGTTGCCTGAACAATGTTTAAATAATGTTTTTGTGCTCCAGGTTTGAGAACATTATTAACTTTCTATTAACTTTACTGGAACAATTTTTAACTTTGAGAGAACCTTTCCAGAATGCTCTGAGAATGTTAAAGGGATAGTTCACCCAAAAGTGAAAATTCTGTCATGCATGTATTACAAGTTTTATTTGCTATTTTCTATTGCCAGATGAAGTTAAAGGAAACACGTGAGAAGTTTCTGCAGAACATTGAAGACCGAGAGAAGGATTTCAAAGCGCTAAAGCAGGCAGAAGAGTCCGTCACAGTGAGTATTGATTGCATTCATCTCCTCAGGAGACATAAACATCTGAGAAGCATTTGTTAGTCCGAGAAACAGGGATGTGTTAATTGAAGTGTGTTTGTGTGTGTTCTTGCTGTGGAGCAGTGTTCAGCGCAGGCGGCGGTCTCTGAAAGCGAGCGGATCTTCAGTGAAGTGCTGAGCTCCGTTCAGAAAACAAGCGTCCGTGTGAAAGAACTGATCACAGAGCGACGGAGAGATGAACTCAGTCGTATTGAAGGACTTCAGGAGAAAGTCCAGCAGAAGATCTCTGACCTCAGGATGAAGGTGTCTGAGCTCGATCAGTTCTTGACCACTGAAGACCACATTCACTTCCTGCAGGTACAGCAAACACACTCACCTGATGACTTTATCAAAACTCTTCATTTTTTAAAATCAGTTCATTAGTTTTGAAGAACAACCTATTGATGAGGAAACCACTTAGTTATGTTTCGGCATTTAGGCTTTTGATATAATATTTATTTTCTTCATTGTACATTATTTGTATTCTGTGTGTAGAATTACCCAGAATGCACGTTTGAAGAATTTGAAGATCTTTCCAACGTTTCTGAAAACCCAAAAGCCTTTTTTCACAATGTGGAACTGCTGCTTTCTAAAATGCAAGAGCGTTTGCTGGATGTCACCAAAGAGACCGAGATCAAGATCAAATCTGGAGAAGGTGAGAGACTTTATTCAACTTTCTATTCCAATATCTCATCTACATATCTCATCTGCAGTAGGATGAGTATTGCAGTAACACATTGGGATACATTACAATGTCTATTACATTACAATTTTCAGCTGCAAAATATTTGATTTTTAAAATTCAATGGTTTAAGGGTGAGTTGAATAATGTCATACCCAGTTTTTGACAATGCTTATTATTGTGTTCAGTGTGAACCTGTGCTGACTGTTTACGGTTTAACAAAAGTTACTCCCATTATTAACATTGTTATCTGCTTTCTTCCTCAGTTGTGCCTCCTAAAGCCGATGCACCTGTCTCATCATCGTTTACAGGTTTTGCCAAAAAAGATGAGGAATGGGATTGTGAAGTCTGCCTGGTGAGAAATAGAGGCACGTCTAGCTGTTGCTTCGGATGTTCGCAGCCAAACCCAAATATGAAAAGCAAAAATGCATTTAGTTTTGGTTTTGGTAATTCTCCCGTCCAGCCTGCTGCAACAGTATTTGGAAGCCCTGTAAATGCAGGTTTTAATCTGAGTAAGGATAAAGCATCTTCGATCTTCGGTGCTCCTTCTACTCGCACCTCTGGTGGATTCACGTTTGGCGGCAAGTTCTGAAATATGATTGAAAAACAGAATGGCCCATAGTGCTTAACTTACTGTCTGTGTCTGTAATTCTCCTCTGATTTGCCTCCCTTCATTGAGAGTCATCACTGATAATATAAATGTGTTTGCTTCTTCTCGTTTGTGATTGTGAAACTGCTGCTTTCAGCTGATGGTCAGAAACAGGGCTGTCTGTTTGAGTAAATGTTGTGTAATAAGGTAGGGGTTTATCGCTCAGTGTTATAGGAAGTATAATTGTTGCTTTGCATGCAGAGGTGTGAACTCATATGCATTCACTTGTGCATCCTAAATAAACTTTGAAGACTATGAACGTGTTTCATTCTCAGAGACTCTGGCAGACATTGAATAAAGTTAGTTTGTTGCAAGTGACATAAACCAAAATGTGAACAATTTTAATCAGATTTGTTATTTTTTTAAAATCCATTTTGCTTATTCAATTATTATATATTTAAAAACATTTATTTTTATCTATTTTATTCAAATTTATTTATACATTTAATTATTGTTTATTTTCATTTACTTACTAACTGCATTTATTTATTTACAAATCATAAATATATCCAGTTATTGTTAGTTTTAATTATGTTTAAATATAATTAATTCAGTTAGTTGATTAATTTTATTTTTATTATTTCTTTGTTTTTACAGTTTTTACCCCTAAACCTAAGCAATGTGGAAGATAGAAGCGGATATTAATTTTAGAACAATGATATTACTATGTAGAATAAAATGAGAATAAAATCTAGGTTTGAGGATGAGGGTGATATTTCATAATTTTGCGGTGACTTTTATTTTGACGCGCGAGTGCAGCGCGTTCACTACTTCCGGTGGCTGAGGCGAGTGTTTACGTTACTAGAGACGAGCGGCGGCTGTTTTGAAAGAAGATGAATAACGAATCTGACTCTGATCTCGACGAAAGAATAGAAATATTGAAACAGAAATATCTACAGAGGAGGAACCCGGTGAGTTTACTCTTAGATTCGGCTGTTGTGTGTGTTTGTGTCGTGACTGACAGCAGTCTTCAAGTTTACTATCCATAACGGAATCATAACTCTGTTCTTATAGCTAGTTTTTATTTTGTGTTATGAAGGAATATATGAGAGAAATTTTCGCCAAGATCCGCATAACATTGTTCCACATAATTCAATCCAAAAGGAATTCTGTATACTTCCGTTTAAAATTTAATTTAACTCTTCATTTTCTGATTATTGATCCTCTGTTATTGTTATTATTATTATTATGGAATGACACCACAGGTGAATAGGTCGATGTAGATATAATCTTCTCCAGTTGATTGATGAGAAATTAAGAAATGCAGACATTTTTGTATTACAATTTTTCTGAAACGTTCTGTTTAAAAATGCTAATTACGCATTATCTAATGAAATATGCACTAATTTGCATTCATTTCCAGGTTCACATAAATCTGAACAATTTAGGGTGTCTCATTTTTATCACTCCGTAATTCAGAAAATACTTAGAACAGACAGAAAACAATACATTTTCACAATTTTTGGGGGAATAAAATGTTGCATATAATATAAGCAAATTATATATGAGCAAATCCCTCTGTAAAAACCTTCAGAATGTAGACTATAGGAATAAAAATGTAAAGTTTGGTGTGTGTAAATACTACAGACGTAGAGATTTATGGCTCGGTGTAGGAGAAAAAAAATCATTTTGAGAAAACAGCCTTTAATAATATGTATTGTAATTGAAATCCGTTGACACAAGTAGATAAAGTGCTATAAAAGAAACACTTAAGTGTGTATTGTGGATGTTTTCTTTCCTCTAGTCTGAATTGATCAGTGAATGAACCAGTTTTTGTCTGTGGTCTCTAAGCTGAATCCCGTGTCTCAGCAGGTTCCAGACGCGTCGGCTGATGATGGAGGAGCAGGTGAGTGTAATAACAGACGTTCTCTCAGATCTGACCTGTCCAGTCCCTCAGCAGTGACGTGTTTGATGTGTGACGCTGCAGGACACACGAGAGACTATCACACGGCCCTCAGAGACATCTACAGGACGCTCTCCGACCGGCCACCGAGGTCAGGGGTCACATATCATCTGCTGTAATTAATATTATTATTGCGGTGAATTCACAGCTGTCTCGCTGTGTTCCAGTAGACCGGACAGCGCTGAAGACGAGCCGAATGATGAAGATGATTCTCCTGAAGAGACGAATGTGTTCTGCACAGAGACAGGTATCAGACTCGGATCAGCCGGAGCTCAGAGAGTCGTCTCACACTCATTCATGATCGTTTATGTCTCTGCAGACGTGACTTTGCCGTCCGATCTGGTGCGGTCGTCGAGTTCCTCGGCGCTGAACAGCAAAGGGAAAGGCGTCGTGGATCAGAGCAGCGGCGCAGCAGCAGTGCATGTGTATCAGGAGATGCTGCACATTTATGAGAAGCTGCAGGTCAGATACTCATCTCTGTGTGAAATGATCTGTGTCAATCAGAGTTGTTATAGTTAACTAAAACCATTCAAGATTCAAAGCGTTTATTGTCATGTGCACAGTGAGGAAAACAAGTTTCCCTGTACAATTAAATTCTTTCTTTGCTGTACACAGTGAATGCCAAGACAAGTGCAAACTATGAAAAAATACACACACACACACGCACAAAACAAACAAACATAATAAAAGTAAATCTATGCTGCAGAAGTAGAAATATAGACTATGTACATCTGTATGTGCAGGTGTGCAATATTGACTTATGTGCAAAACAATAGTACGGTAACGTGGCAAATTGAGTGCAACTACATGATAATAATAACATTAACAACTGTGCAAATAGAGCTGTAGCTTTTCAGTCCATCTATTCCATGAGATAGATGAGACTAGTCTGTGTCCACTGTTTAAAAGTCTAATGGCTGAGGGGTTCCTTAATCTAAATAAACATTAATCAATCAAAATTAACTTTAACTGAAATGAAATAAAATATATAAAAACTTAAACTTATTTTATTTCATCTGAATAATTTAAGACAAAAATGTTAAATTATTGTAAACAATGCATCAGAAAGATATTGTAATCATAAGTGTTTTTTTTGTTTTATTTGCTTTTTCCATGAATATTGCCAATTTATTTCAGCTAGTTGCCAAGGCAGCATTTCTCATTTTTATGTAGTTTAACCTGTAAAATAACTAAAACTGAAATCAAAATTAATTCAAAAAATATATAGAGAAAACTACATATAAAAAAAAAACTATTAAAAATGTCAGTTCCTAACTAACCAAAATTAAGACACCATAGGTGAATATGGTAGAAATTTCCTCAGTTGATTAATCACAGTATATTAAGATAATAGGTTTGTATTACAGCTTTTCTAAAATGTTATATTTAAATATACAATTAGGCATCATGTAATTAAACATGCACTAATTTACATACATGTCCCGGCGTGTGTGTCTGTGTGTGTGTCTCTGTGTGTGTCTGTGTCTGTGTGTGTGTGTGTGTGTGTGTGTGTGTGTCTGTCTGTGTATCTCTGTGTGTGTGTGTGTGTCTGTGTCTGTGTGTGTGTCTGTGTCTGTGTGTGTGTGTGTGTGTCTGTCTGTGTATCTCTGTGTATCTCTGTGTGTGTGTGTGTGTGTGTGTGTGTCAGGCGGAGCGTCTCAGTCAGCAGGTGTGGGCGGCGCAGCTGTGTGAGCGAGAGCGTGGTCTGCAGCAGAGAGAGACTGTGTTCCTGCAGCAGCAGCAGCGCAGTGTTCACAGACTCAGAGTCCAGCAGGAGGAGCTGAGACGCGTCCAGAACCTGCAGCAGGTCAGCATCAGCTCTCAGACGAGCCTCATTCACTCACAGCACTGACTCAGTGTACAGTACGCTGACCGTCAAACCATGCACACTGGCTCAAGCGCACTACTTCAAAACCCGCTTGTATATAAATCACATCCATTAATTGTATATCAAACACATTTTATTGGATAAAATGGTTTTATTCTCTTGATACCCTAAAAAAGGTTTTTAATCATGTTAATGCAAATTAACATTAAATTTTTAGAGTTTTGAGGAAAAATGGGTCTTAATTATCATCTATTTTAAGTTTTAGTAACTCAAATATAGTTATGAAAATCGACAAAGAAGCTGACATGGCATTAAAAAAAATCAACAGCCACATTGAATTATTAAACACATAAATTGAATGAATAAAATAATTTAAAATTCATGCCAAATATGTTTTCTTTTTTTTTTTTTACCTACAGCAATATCAGCAGGAGAAAAGTGAGCTGGAAGCAGCTCTGAAGCAGAAAACCAAAGAGAATAAGAGGATGAAGGCCAGTTTTGATTCCATGAAAGAATTAAATGATTCTATGAAGAAACAGGTGAGAAATCTGACATCCTGTCATGTGTTTATATATATATATATATATATATATATATATATATATATTTATTTTTTTTTACTCTGGAAATTCAGTGAAAAAATATATTCTATGAAACAATCATGTTGTAATGTCTGTGTTTGTATAGTGCAGTGAATGAAAGGTGTTTTGTGTCATTTGATTATTTTCTCTTTTCATTTGGATTTTGATGAACCATAAACAATTAAACTGTCTGACAAACAGTTCTTAATAACAAGCTCTTTCTCGTCTCGTCCTGTGTCTGTCGTCACGCTGTATATACTGTAAATAGCTCTCAGCCGTGTTGATGTTACCGTGAGACTCGTCTGATTCTGTCTGTGATGATGACTAACGAGAGTTCGTTTGTGCAGCTTAATGAGGTCAGTGAGCAGAACAGGAAGTTGGAATGTCAGTCGAGGAAAGTTCAAGCTCGACTGGAGAACCTGCAGGTATCTGTGTTTCTAACACATTCACTACTGACTAACCAAAAGATTGGAATAATTCAGATTTTGAAATATTTCTGAAAGTCGTCTCTTCTGTTCATCAAGGCTGCATTTATTTGATCAAAAATACAGTAAAATTTGTAAAATATTATTACAATGTTAAATAAC
Organism: Tor tambroides; assembly: GCA_021397915.2. Lineage (NCBI taxonomy): Eukaryota > Metazoa > Chordata > Actinopteri > Cypriniformes > Cyprinidae > Tor > Tor tambroides. The sequence continues at coordinate 22,451 of JAFVLL020007370.1, forward strand.
AATTTTCTATGGGAATATCTGTTAAAGTGTAATTTATTTCTGTGATCTGCAGCTGTATTTTCAGCATCATTACTCCAGTCTTCAGTGTCACATGATCTTCAGAAATCATTCTAATATGCTGATTTGCTGCTCAACAAACATTTCTGATTATTATCAATGTTGAAAACAGTTGTGCTGCAAAATATTTCTGTGGAAACTCATACATTACCATTAAAAATTCGGGGTAAGATTTAAAAAAAAAAAAATGTATTCATCAAGGATGCATTAAACTGATGAAAAGTGAGAGACATTTATAATGTTGCAAAAGATTTCTATTTCAAATAAATGCTGTTCTTTTGAACTTTCTATTCATCTGTGAATCCTGAAAAATAAAATATATCACAGTTTCCACAAAAATATTGTGCAGCACAACTGTTTTCAACATATTTCTCAAATCAGCATATTAGAATGATTTCTGAAGATCATGTGACACTGAAGACTGGAGTAATGATGCTGAAAATACAGCTGCAGATCACAGGAATAAATTACTGTTTAACACATTCACACAGAAAACAGCTGTTTTACATTATAATAATATTTCACAATTTTTACTGTATTTTTGATGAAATAAATGCAGCCTCAGTGAGCAGAACAGACTTTTTCTAAAACATTAAAATGTTGATGATTCCAAGCAGTGGTGTAAATATTCAGGACAAACACACTCTTGTGTTGCACAGAGAAAGTATGAGTCCTTCACGACACACAGGAGCCGGGAAACAGCGTACGACCCCAAACCCAGCAAACCAGAGAAACCTCCGTCAAATAAAGCAGCAGGCAAGGTAATGTGTGTTCTGCGTTTGGTTTAACGAGCGAGTGATGCGGCGTGTGTTGATGAAGCTGTTTACATCGCAATCAGCAGCGCTCTCCTGCCATCTGTGATTGCAGCGTTCAATCAGAGGAGTTCTGTTCATTATAAAGCATGCTGGGAACTCTAATGAGGACCAGTGTTGGGGAAAGTGTTACTTTTAAAAGTAATGCATTACAATATTACATTACTCCCTAAAAAAGTAACTAATTACTTGACCGATGGAGCTGCTGTGTTGTGTTGGTCATCAGGGCTCCGCACACGGACCGTTGCTGAAGCTGCTGGCGCTGCTGTTGGATTGGCTGGTGGAGGGTCAGCTGATGGAGGTCAGAGACGGCCCGAGGCCTTCACCGCAGGAGAGATGCGCCAGGGTCTGTCACGAGTGTTTTCTTATGAACCGATTTGCTGTGAAATGTAGACGGGATTCATGAAAACACATCCAGATCACACTTCACAGGCAGCTTTGCATGATCAAAATGAAGCCTATTTTTAAAACCATTGATTTCTTTACATCATGACATTGTGTTCATGTTAATTAAACACATTTCCTCTGTTCTCATTACTGTGATGTGGAAACACCTCGTTCTCATTACTGTAATGAATCCAGATGTTTCACTTGTGTTTGTTTTGTTTTACGTCTAATGAGAATCAGCTCTGATTCATTAGACTCATTAGATTAACGGCTGTAACCGGACACGTTTCTGAGTGATATAATGTACGGCGGGATTGATTTTACTGATTGGGGTTTGATTGCTAGTTATTTTTTCCAGCCACACATAAGCAGAAAAAGAGCCTCAAGAATGATTATGAAAACAAACTTTTTTTTTTCTTTGGACAAAGTAAATTGAGTCAATTAATTCTGAGTTCATGGGTTTTGCAGCATGTTTTTAAACTATTATAAAAATTAAAATCATTTTTTTAACATTTCAATAGTGTAGCTGCTGGTTCTGGTAAAGCTGCACAATTTAAAAAATAAAATAATATATATATTATAATTTTGACTTATAAGTACAAATAAGTAATAAAAACTAAATATTTATTTATTTATTTACACTTCAAGAATTACTTAATCTTAAAAAGGGTTAAATTATGTTTCACTAATTACAGTGATGGCTTCAGTAATTATAATGACGGGATCAAAATGAATATTTTTAAATTCAGCTCACACCAGAGTATTTTTTTGAGTATTTTTTAATAAACAAAACAACTGTTTATTTAATGCTTATATATCATAAAAAATGAAGAAGAAAAAAACCAGATGAACTATTAAAAATATTTTAAAAATCCCTTACAGCTTACAGCAAGTGTTAAAATTAACATCTGATTCAAACATTAAAGGAAAGACAGTAGAAGGAAATAAATAAAACTAAATTTAAGGTGTAATTATACTTTTTTCAGTTTTTGTGTCCATTCCGTTAAAGTAGGTACATACAGTTTTACAGTAATCATCTTACTAGCAACCATTAATAATGCATCATGAATAATTGTATATTATGAAAAACTGTAATTTGTTTAATTGGTCTGTGTGAAATCCATCAAGTAAAAAATACAATGGGATTGTTGGTACATTCCTTCCTAAAATTTTCTGGATTTCCCTTTTCACCCACTGCAAAATAATTAGAGTTATTGATGTGCATTGTATTAAATGAAAAATAAATGTGACCCTGGACCACAAAAGCAGCCATAAGGGTCAATTTTTTTTTTTTAAATTGAGAATAAGCTGAATTAATAATCTCTCCATTGATGTATGGTTTGTTAGGATAGGACAATATTTGAAAATCTGGAATCTGAGGGAGCAAAAAAATCAAAATACTGAGAAAATCTCCTTTAAAGTTGTTCAAATGAAGTTCTTAGCAATGCATATTACTAATCAAAAATAAAGTTTTGATATATTTACGGTAGGATGTGTACAAAATATCTTTATGGAACATGATCTTAATATCCTAATGATTTTTGGCATGAAAGAAAAATGGATAATTTTGACCCATACAATGTATTGTTGGCTATTGCTACAAATATCATATGTGAGTCATAATTGCACAGGTGTTGAATAGAGAGCAGATGGTGGAGGGTAAAGCAGCTCACAGTGTCTGGAGACAGAAGCGTGATGATTGTGGTGTTGTCAGAAGTGTTGTGTGTTGAAGCGGCTGTGATTGTGGTGTTGTCAGGTTCTGCCGATGCTGGTGGAGCAGCTGCATGGAGCGATGGAGTCGTCTCTGTCTCTGCTGCGCTGCATCTACTGCTGTCTGCTGCATCTGGAGCGCAGCTCACAGGCAAGCGCCATTTAGATATTCAACCGTAGCAAGCCCACTGATCTGCCACTTAAAGGGTTAATTTACCCAAAAATGAAGACTAGCGCATGTTTTACTCACCCTCGAGGCATCCTCGGTGTCTATGACTTTCTTCTTTCAGACGAATCTAGTTAGAGTTATATTAAAAACTGCTCTTCCAAGCGTTATAATGGGTGTTTTTGTTCAACAGTCCAAAAGTAGTCAAATAAAGTGCATCCATCCATAATAAAACGTGCCTCACACGGCTCTGGAGGGTGAATAAAGGCCTCCTGTAGCAAATCCATGCGTTTTTGTAAAAGAAAATCTATATTTAAAATGATATAAACATTTAATACGTTTAAAACGATATCAACTTTTGGACCGTTGAACAGAAACACCCATCTACTCCCATTCTAACACTTGCATTCGTCTGAGAGAAGAAAGTCTTAGGATGCCTTGAGGGTCAGTAAAATATGGGGTAATGTTCACTTTTGGGTGAACTAACCCTTTAATATCATATTGAGCAAAACCCAACAGATCTGTAGGTCTACAATATTAGCCTAATATCAGTCCACACAGGCTTATTACTGTGGTAGTTGCAGTGAGTGACTTACTATCCAAAAACAAGCTAAGCTAGGTAACCTTATAATCGCTCATAGAAAAATACATCAGTTATCATCATTTTTTAATGTGTCCATGAGTTAGCTCATATGGAAGCTTGTTTCTGCCATGGAATAAACAAATAAAAAGCTCATTGCATCTTTTTTTCTTAGAATTTTGAGTTTATATTCCTCAATACTGACTTTTTTCCATAAAATCGCAAATTAAAAACTTGTAATTAGCAAGTTTACATTTTGCAATTCTGAATTTTCTCTCAGAAATCAGTCTCGCAATTCAGTTTTTTTGTTTCTGCATGGAATTAAAAAATAAAAAATGCAACTTTTTTCTAAATTGCAAGGGTACTTGTGATCTTACAAGGATAAATAAAGAACCAATATTGTCTTAAATAGCCTGCATAGCACTTCATCTTTTGCAACATGGAATTTTGACCAAATATATTCAATCTTTATTTTTGTAAAATGTTGCAACAAGATGTTACGATTTTTATTTTTAATTTTTTTGGTGAAAAATTAGACATACAGTTGTGTTCAAAATAATAGCAGTGTGTTTAAAAAAGCGAGTAAAGCTCAAAATCCTTATAATACCTTTTACTTCAATACACACAAATGCATTGGGAACACTGCACATTCTATTCTGAATCAAAACATGAAGAAAACTTTAGAAAATTTGTTATTACTTTACAGAAAGTGAAGAAAAAGGAATAATAGGCTGTTCAAAAAAATAGCAGTCTGCATTTTTCTTTACAAAGTCAAACATTTACTGTATAAACAGAAAAGTGCTTGAAGATTTAGCTTTCTTGTGAATGACTGAACTAACAATGTTTCTGAGAACTGCTTCAGATCTGTGTTGCATGGAGTCTGGCAGCGGTGAA
>JAFVLL020007371.1:0-17603 GCA_021397915.2 Tor tambroides
ATTTATCTTTGTCTGTCATATGCTGTAGTCTATCTTTCCTGTGTTTTAGTGAGTTTGTGAACGAAGAGCTTAAGTTAGCTGCAGTCTCAACTTCAGTATTTCCTGTTATAATTCGTTATGTATTGTAATTTTGAGATTATTTGAAATGAACACAGTTCTATTTCCATTGTGAAAGGCTGTCACCATTCTGTTCTGCTGTGAGAGTGACTGTGTGGAGAAAGGAGCCTAATAAAAGGAAGCTGCTCTGTTTGACGCAACGATTTTGGTGTCCTCCTCATTTACTCCTCACCTCAACACAACGCAGAGACAATTGGGGGAGCACACCGACGAAGAGGGTTACATTTATATGTATTGCCATGGTTTGACCACTAGATGCCCGTACAGCTGTTTAATAAACTCTGTTTCTCAACAGCTCTGGATGCGACAAAGCGACTGTTGAAAATCATTGAGGTAGACACGAACTGCATCCCAAATGGCGCACTATACACCAGGGGCGGTTCTAGACCCTTTTTAGGTGGGCTTCAGACGCCCTATTTGTCATCTCTCAGCCACCCTAAAACTATAATCAGCTATCTGAACGATCAGGCCAGTGCTGCTACCTCAAAGTTTATCATTCTCGCTCGTTTATCACTCTCAATGTGGTATTCACACGCTGTGATAGATCGTTACTGTGCACACACGCATTTGAATGAAGCGTGCACGCACTGAGAGGCATGGACAGCACCAGATCGCAGCCTGGTCTCATGAAAATGCGTTTCAATGGCATGATTTTCTTTTTCTATTTGGTGTGCTTATGATACGCACCTTCCCCACACCCCTAAACCTACCTAACCATTGCGTCGCATATGCATGCCAAAGTCTGTTTCTGCATATAAATGGCACACCAAATAGAAACAGAAAATCGTGCCACTGAAACGCACTTTCATGAGATCGGGTCATTCACTTATGCGTCTTCTCGAGCAAATAAGCAAATACACACAATGGCTGACTTGAGAGTATCCAAGTGAACACAGCTGGTTACGTCTTAAACAAACAGTTAAAGGTGCAGTGTGTAAATGTTAGCGGCATCTAGCGTTGAGGTTGCGAATTGCAACCAACGGCTCAGTCCCCCGCTCACCCCTCCCTTTAGAGAAGCTACGGTGGCCGACACAGGTAAAGATGTCGTCAGAGAGATCAATGAGATTTCTTTACAAAGGTAAATTAAGGAATTATATTTACTTAATAATTCAATAAACCGATGTTATTGTGACTATTAATGTACTTGTTCATCATTGTGTCAGTGTTTTATTGGCAAGAACAACATAGTGACGAAATGCACTCTGTAGAGCAGTTTGTCCGTTTAGGGCTACTGTAGAAACATGGTAGCGACTTCCATGTAAGGGGACCCGCAGTGTATGTAGATACAAATTGCTCATTCTAAGTAAATAAAGACATAACTTCTGTAACTTTAATAGATAATTGTCAATTTACTTCATACAGTAATACAGTTTTCATAAGCACAGTAAAATACTGTTTATTTAGGTTATTTGTATCATATCTAATGGTCTCTCTGAGGGCTCAGCCCCCCTGAAGATGAAATCCTAGAACCTCCCCTGCTATGCACTCATACACGATGTACTTATGCACTATGTATTCAACTATGTAGTGTATGAATTTTATAAGGTTATTTTGTCATTAATAATCGGAATATGATAGCCGCTACGTACGCGACCTAATTAAAGCTGCGACAGTTGAGTGTATGAAGTGTTCAACATTCCACATTTCATTTTTTCGGTTATTTAAGTGCATCATCTGGGTATTTAAAGTGCACTTTTTATTTTTGGAATTTTCAGTGTGAACACACTACTTGAACTATTTATACTACAAACCCTCATAGAATAGTGTATAAGTACACCATTTGGGACGTGCCTACGGTGTTATGAGCCAGCTATTCTGAATCACTCAAAATGTGGGAATTCCGATGGCGTTTTTGCTCCCTTGATTGAAAGGCACATTTAAAGCTAGATGGTGGGGAGGTTCAAATTAATGTATAAATGGAATAAATAATTCAAGCTGTGGGGTTTTGTTTTGTGATCTGTTTTCATGTGCAACTCATGTTAAGTTTAAATAGGGTTAATTCTTAAGAAATGTTTTTAATAATTCAAAAGAAAAGACGACAATTTGAGACCAGAGAGGGAGAAAACACAGAATAGTGTTTAAAACTACTTGAAAAGCTTCATTACAATGTTTATTTGCAACTATTATATTAACATTAGTATTAAGAAATTACTCCTGCATTGTCATGGTAACCTTCCAGGTGAATGAGGAAATGTTAGGTGTGTTTGACTTGAAGCATCACTGCGCAGACTGATCGGCGAGAGTAGCCGCTTGCAGTCGGGGGCGAAATTGAAAGCGGAGACATGAAGTCGGACACTTTCTGCTCCCGGTAGTGACGCCCTCGTGGTGTTTGCATTCTCTATCACAGATGAATGGATAAAATGCAATATTTGTCAAATACACAGACGTTTCAGAAACGTTTTCATGAGCAACAGAAGCACTTTTTATATACGGCTTAATACAGCGCCATCTGTTTAACATAAACACATACTATTTAAATATCAACAAAGTGGGGGTAAATATGCTTTTCAGTGTTTTTTTTTTTTTTTTTTGGATAAACGTGACTCTATATAACATTGACTACAGTTTAAAATAAAAAAAGAAGCTTTTAGCCTACTGTTCTAAAAACAGATTTGTGAGCATTATTGGAATTGAAGATGTTAGAATAATGTTGCCTTCACATGCAATCGGAATTATCGTAAATACGAGTTTCCTAATCGGAAATTAGACATGAACGTCTCAAGTCGTATTTACTACTGGGAAATTCGGAAATAATTTTTATACCAGAGTTTCCGAGTTGGGCGGGCCATACACTTTAAACATGGTGGATGGGACAACCATTGCTGCTGTCAAAGCTATTCTCACAACAACTATGTTATGATGGAGGCTCCCGCTCCACCCCCTCTGCACCACCAGAGGGAGCCATCCCCAGAGTATTAACTCTCATTCGGACTCAGTTTCCCATCATCCCACATACCTGGGCCTGATTAACTTGCCACACCTGCACCTCATTCACACACTCACATATAAGCAGCACACTTCCACACACTCACTGCGAAGTCTTGATTTGCCCTGGCTGTCATTTCCGAGCGTTTTCTACCCGTGATTGTTTTTGCCAGTTGTCCCTGCCTGATTCATCGACTTGTGATTCTTCTGGTTGCCCTGACTCGGACTGTTTACCTGGACTCTGATTGTAAGCCGCCTGCCCTTACCATACTGCCTGTTTATCTGACTACGATTTCTGCCTATACTACATTGATTCTATTGCTGGTGATCTACCCTGTTCTGCCTGACTATTCTTATAATAAAGAGCTGCAAATGGATCCCTCTCAGTCTGATGTTTCGCAACAAACTACATCACGTTGTCTTGTCGCTAAAGTAGTGCATTTATAGGTTATATATGAACGATCATTTGAAGCATATTGTATGTTTTATAATCAGTGAAATAAGCATGTATTTGATGGAAATTCCAGAATTGTCAGCAAACTGCATATGTAGGGCAGTGAATATGATTGTCAACCAATGGGATGCTACATTTTATTCTTTCTGACAACAAAGCACTTGAATATGACAAGCTCGTAATCACGACTTCATAAGTGGGAAATAGGAAACTTCTGATAGCACGTGAAGGCAGTATTAACCCACAACACACATCATCATTGTAGTGATGGGTCGTTCTTGAACAATTCGTTCATTTTGAACGAATCTTTTTGTGACTCGGGAAGAACGAGTCATCTCAGGGAGTGATTTGTTCAGTCGCACATGCACAACATCCTATAGGTTCTGTACTGGAATTAGTTCACCTGTTTCGAGTCTTCTGGTTTTTCGAGTCGTTCGTTCATCACGTGACAGCCCCATAAGATATGCAGTCTGAGCCGAAAAGAGACTTAATAACCAACTCTTTATTACCTTTGTTACCACATGGAAAAGAATCATCATGACAGAAATTCACACATTTATAAACTGTAAGAAATAAAATGCTACAGTTTGAGACCAGAAATGCATCATGTAACTGTAAGAGTAAATAATAATTCTAATGATGATGATGATGATGATAATAATAATAACAATAACAATGCACCCTTTTGTAAGGAAGCTTGTAAATTAACTAATTTCTCTATCCAATGCCGTAACGTCACGTGACAAAAGAACGAACGACTCGAAAGACTCGAGAAATGAACTAATCAATTCTCTTTCCGGCTCAGACTGCATAGGTTAAGCTTATGGGGCTGTCACGTGATGTACGAACGACTCAAACCCGAAGACTTGTCAGATAAGAGGTGATGAGCTAATCATAGACTGAAGACCCAGGTAAACAATGAATTAATCTTTTCTGTTTCTTATGGCATTATACACTATAAAATCTAACAAATGTGCTAACTTAATTCTTTTTTGTTGACTTTACTTAAAGTGCTATTGTTTGTTTACCTTACTGATGTGTATCTATTAAATCTTACTATTTGTGCTAAAAGTATTAGTTACTCAAATATCCCCAGTTAAGGTTACATGATTTGTTTGAGTGCTGTGCAAGCCATGTGACCTCTGACGTCATCAAGGTTTGGATCGAGAAGTTTCTGATCAACGGCCATCTTGTTTTGTGGAAGACCTCGGCTGATAAACAATAAAAAAGCAACTTCCCCTGGTAAGGATGAAATATGTTATAAGATGATTGAGAGTTTAACCTCCGAAGCTCAGAGGATCATTTTAAAACTTTATAATAAGATATGGGAACTAGGAATCTTACCACTGGATTGGAAGCACTCAGTCATTATACCCATTGGAAAACCTGGGAAAGACAAATGTGAGGTAACTAGTTATAGGCCTATTGCTCTAACGTCAAATATGTGTAAAATTATGGAACGTATGGTGACAGATAGATTAACGTATGTAGTTGAAAGCAAAAACTTGCTTACTAGTTTTCAAAGTGGGTTCAGGAAAGGAAGGACTACCATGGACCCAGTTGTATGTTTAGAAAGTGAAATCAGGAAGGCTCAGGCCAATAAGGATCAAGTGATTGCAGTATTTTTTGATGTGGAGAAGGCATATGATATGCTTTGGAAAGATGGTCTTCTCATCAAATTGGACTCCATGGGCATAGGTGGAAGGATGTATAACTGGGTGATGGACTTCTTAAGGGATAGGAGTATAGAAGTAAGGGTTGGGGCATCTCATTCTAGTACTTATTCTATAGAAAATGGAACTCCTCAAGGTAGTGTCTGTAGTCCTATCCTTTTTAACCTTATGATCAATGATGTTTTTTCAGGGGTTGATAATAGCCTTGGCAGGTCACTTTATGCGGATGATGGGGCATTATGGGCAAGAGGATGTAATGTAACATTTTTACAAAAGAAGATACAGGTAGCAGTTAATACTGTGGAGGAATGGGGAAATAAGTGGGGTTTCCGTTTTTCTGTTGACAAGACTCAGGTAATTTGTTTTTCTAAAAAACGAATAAACCCTAAGATACAGATTAATCTTTATGGACAGTCAGTTAAGCAAGCTTTATGTATTAGATTTCTGGGAGTGTGGATGGATCATAAATTAACATATGGAGAACATATTCAGAAGGTCATAACTAAATGCAAAAAGGCAGTTAATATTATGAGATGTCTTATAGGAAACAGCTGGGGTGCAAGTATGAAATCTCTTAGACATATCTATACTGCTCTAATTAGGTCAACTTTAGATTATGCATGCATTACATATGGGTCAGCTGCAAAATCCCATTTGCAGAAACTTGATGTTATTCAGGCACAGGCTTTACGTTTATGCTGTGGGGCTTTTAAAACATCACCAGTTCCAGCAGTGCAGGTGGAGGTTGGTGAAATGCCTCTATCACTACGGCGATTACAACTGAGTATGACTTATTGGACTACATTACAGGGACATAGACAGGAACACCCAACCAAAGCAGTTTTGAACAAGTGTTGGGAACATGGACGCAAACAGTTTGATAGTTTTGGTTGGGTAGGAGATAGTCAAGCTGAGAAGATGGGTTTGACAAAGATTTCCCATAGATGCACAGTAGCATTATCAGCTATTCCCCCTTGGTTTTTCCCCATGCCTGCAGTGGATTTTGAGATTTCTAAAATATCAAAACACAGTAGAGAGTGTGGTGGGATGAATAATATGGTGCAACAATATTTAAGTGATAAATATAATGATATGGTGCAAATATATACAGATGGCTCAAAGGACCCAGACACAGGAAGGACAGGAGCAGCAGTATATATCCCAGAGTTTGACATTTCAATTAAACAAAGAACTTCAGATAATTTAGCAGTTTATTCTGTGGAACTCTTAGCTATTTTATTAGCATTAATAAAGATAGAAGATTTTAAGCCAAATAAGTTTGTTGTCTGTTCAGATTCTATGGCAGCATTGGTCAGTATTTTAAATCTCCAATCTACATGTAGACTTGATTTAGTGTATGAAATTTTTCAGAGTCTATACAGACTGAGTCATAGGGATACAACTGTATGTTTTATTTGGGTTCCAGCACATGTTGAAGTGGATGGCAATGAAGTGGTGGACTCCCTGGCCAAAAAAGCCCTTAGTATGAATTCAAATCAACTAGATGTGCCATTAAGTAGAAATGAAATTAAAAGTATAATTAAAGCTAAAGTAAACAAGTTATGGCAAAAACAATGGCATACAAATTCAAAGGGGAGGTTTCTCCATAAGATTCAACAACAGGTTCCTTCAAAAAGACAGGGTAACTGGAGCAGGAGGGGGGAAACAATAATCACAAGGCTGAGAGTAGGTCATTCTAATCTTAATTATAATCTCAACATTATAGGGAAACATAATAATGGTCAATGTTCATCATGTAATCAAGCAGAAACTGTGATACATGTTTTAATAGACTGCCCAGTGTATAATGCTGAGAGGGAAGTCTATGGCGTTATATGTGTGCCTCAATCCTGAGCGCGTAATTGTAAGTTTTGAGCACAGAGAACTATATTTTGCAAGCACATTACATTTCCTGAGCGTGTAATTGTAAGTTTTGAGCACAGAGAACTATATTTTGCAAGCACATTACATTATATTTTGAACAGAAATTAACAATCGCAAAAAAAAATTTCGCTTACAAAGAAAAACCATTCCGTGCTCAGTAAATGTATTTGCTATTATCCATATTAACGCAATAATAACCCTCTCACTTTAGCTCTTCTGCTCTCAGGTGCTCTCTCACAAACTTATTCTCTGGCGCTCCTGTCAAGTCCCCCTCTCTCTCTCAACCTCTTAATTCTGTGCGCGCTCAACTCTTGACACACGCTCGCTCAACTTGCAACAGCGTTACAAGTGTGCCACAAAATCAACCAATCGGAAAATTAAAGGTCAATTGTGATTGGCTGTTGGTCTCCAATCAAATCGCTAGTAAGGCAAGGCAAGGCAAGTTTATTTATATAGCACATTTCATACACAGTGGTAATTCAAAGTACTTTACATAAAAGGAAGTAAAATAGTCATTAAAAAAGTAAAATAAAAATAATCGCAGCAATAAAAACAAAGAATTAAAAATAATAAAGACAAGGAATTAGAAATTGATTTAAAATGAATTTAAAACAGAAATAGAAAATGATTATGCATAAAATACAGTGCAGTCAGTTCGGACGTAGCACAGTGCTCATTCAAGTAGTAGAACCAAAGCCTGTCTTGTAGAACTATCCATAGATATCCATATCCATATATCCATATATAATCCTTTATTATATGATATCTATGGAACTATCCATATATCCTCGAAGTTTTACTGAAAAAAGAAAACTAAAAATAATTTGATTAAGCATGATTCATGGACAAACACATTTTGGTAAAGTTTTTTTTTATTATTAACTTAAAAGGCCTTTGTTAGTTTTGTGTATTATAATGCTGTTGTGTTGTTTAACTTACAATATTATATCTCCTATTGTGACTAAAGTTAGTTTGACTTATCCTTTTCAAGCATTCTAACGCTAGCACAGCCGTCTGGCTGGCTAACAAGGCACTTTTAAGTTAATAATAAAAAAAAACACTTACCAAAATGTGTTTTAATCCATTAGTCTCGCTGTAGTCAGTTATTTTTTTTCGATTTTCTTTTTTTCAGTAAGCTTCCGGGATGCTGTAGATAGTTCCATAGATACTATATAATAAAGAAAAGATATATGGACATAGTGATATGGATATCTATGGTTAGTTCTACAAGACGGTCTTTGGTCCTACTAGCGATTTGATTGGAGACCAACAGCCAATCACAATTGACCTTTAATTTTCCCATTGGTTGATTTTTGTATACACTTGTAACGCTGTTGCAAGTTGAACAGCTTGTGTGGTCAAGAGTTGAGCGTCACATAGAATTAAGAGGTTGAGAGAGAGAGAGAGGGACTTGAATAGGTTAGAGAATAAGTTTGTGAGTGACTGAGTAAACTGCGTGAGAGGGGTTATTATTGCACGTTAATATGGATAATAGCAAATACATTTATTGAGCACGGAATCGTTTTTTCTTTGCTCAAACGAATTTTTTTTTTGCGATTGTTAATTTCTGTTCAAAATATAATGTAATGTGCTTGCAAAATATAGTTCTCTGTGCTCAAAACTTACAATTACGCGCTCAGGATTGAGGCACACATATAACGCCATAGAAGTCCTGCTAGATAGTGTCAAAGCATTAGGATACACTAGACTAGCAGTAGAAGAAATGCTTTCTTTTTCTGCAGTTAGACCATCAGCATGGAAGCATGTTATGACATTTCTAAAGTCAACTAGATTATATGAGAGAATTTAAAAGTTTAAAGGTTTTTTTTTTTTTTTTTTTTTTTTTACGTAAAACGTCTAAGTCCCTATTGATACTCCACAACCACAACAGTCGGTGGCGGTAATGCACCATGTTGGATGCCAACCGCCAATAAATTAAAGAAGAAGAAGAAGAAGATAAACAATAAAGCTGGTGAGTATTTATATACATATAAATTTGAGCTTAATGGAAAGGAACTGGATTATAAGATATTAAAGTCAAAGTTAATGGATTAATGCACGTGTTTTGTCGAATATAAAGTGTCAATATACATTTTATGTCCTCTATGTGCGCCTGGTAAATATATCCGCGCAGTGTTCAGTGTTTGAATTACTGACACGTTAGAGTGATGAAGCACGGATGAATGGAGATTAAAGAACGGGACGTGCTTGATTGATACTTTAAAAGTGCGCAGAAAGAAAACTGAGCTCGACACTCGTGCAACGGCTCTCTGTGCGCGCGCTGATGCCTGTCAGCATTCAAGTTCAGAAATGTGTTCTGTTTCGCGGCATTTGAATGAAATGAAATAAACACACAGATATGTAAAATACCAATCTTTCTTAGTATTCACATAAACACAGTCGGTTATGTCTAAAATGAACGTGAACAGTTAGGAGAAAACAGATGTGGATCAGTATATTAGATTCTTTCTTCTTAAAGTGACAGCAGCCTAAATAAACCTGCTGTGGTATGTTATTAATGTTAATCAAACAAAAGATAAAGAGAAAATAACTCTTTAATAAATAACTGTCCTTTACTAAATAACTGTTGTAGCTTGAAAAGACTCTAATTCATGGAGTATTCTTTAATGGAATATATATATATATATATATATATATATGTGTGTGTGTGTGTGTATTTGTGTCATTTTAATGTTTTATTTATCTATGCTTTTGTTTTCCTTCAATCCAGTTAATAATTGCTATCCTTGTCTTTTTTTAGGAAAGAGATTTTTGTGACAACTTTGCACAACAGTTTGGAGATGTTATCACATCACAAAAGTAAGTACTTACAGTCTTTTAGGTATATATTTATGGTCAGTTAGGTTTTATCTGCTGTTGTTCATGAATTAACTGAGTTGTTTTTATCTGCATCATCATATTACAGACCCGTGCCTGCTGGATTAATATGCATTTGAGGAGATACGAAAGGTGATTCCAAAGCAATACGTACATATATGAGGTTAGTTTCTTTAATATAATACAAAGTGCATGAGTGAAAATTATGCTAAAGATATTGATCATTAATGTGTTTTTTGTTGTTCTACAACTAATCACAGTTCTTTTTCTCTAAATCTCTTAATCCTGGCAGGAAAAACAGAGGAGACAATTGCTGTGTTTTTTTTTTTTTTTTTTAAGCATCAAATATGGACTCACAGTGATTGATTATTTTCCTAAAAATCTTTGTTTGTATTTATCAGAACAAAGTAAGTAATATACATCGAGGTTAGCATGAGGGTGATAAATGATGAGAGAATTTTATTTTTTAAATTAAATGGATTGTCAAACAAAAAAACAATAAATTAGTCATTCTTTACACATACAGAATAAAATGGAATCTAATGTTATATACTCTTCCCTCTTTTCAGCACCTGAGGTTACTCTTCAACACACTGCAGTTCTCCATGGCATTCCTGTCCAGCTTGGGCACAACAGGGGCAGGAAAGGTCTTTCGTGCTTATTTTAATGTTTTCTCTTGATTCAGCTGTTTTTTGTTGTTGTTGTTTTTTTTTTATTTACATGTTGACACAAGTTGACATTGCAATACATGTCAAAGGAGTTAGACATTATTAGCAAATGTTTTTGTGACTATGTAAGCTAAAGTATATTGAGTGTGCATTCGTTTTATTGTTTTAATGTGCTCAGGGAATATTATTCTTCTCAAATGTACAACTCTTAACATTTAATTATTTTTTTTTCTGATTTAAGCATTGTTAATGAACAACTATTACAAATTGCCATGCTGATTTACATTTGTTTTCTGCATTTTGAAAAATAAATGTTTTGAAATGTCAGTGGAGAGCTGTGTGTGTTTAACTATATATAGTTAGGTATAGTTATTCTCAATGTACCTCAGATCACAGATTCAATTAAGTTAACTAAACTTAAATGGCTTAAGTAAATATGACTTAACATAAGTAAGGAATACTTTTAATATACTATTAAATAAGACTTAAATTACACTTAATTCAATTAAGTTAACATTACTTAATTGAATTAAGGCAACGAGTTTGCACAATTCAATTAAGTAAACTTAACAAATTACTTTTTACAGTGTAGTTTTGTATTTTGTAGTGTGATCAATGTTTATGTATGTAGTAGTTGTGTTAGGGAACATATGTAACATGTAACGTATTATATTTTGCTAAAATGAATGAAATGACTCAAAGATTCGTTCATTTTGCTGAACGAGACTCAAAGGTCCGAGTCGGTAAAATGATCCGAACTTCCCATCACTACATCATTGTCATGTGGTGAATTTGGTGAATCGTGAAACAGCTGTGTCGTCATCAGGGGCCTCATTTATAAACTGTGCATAATCTTAGTGTGCGTGCGCTTAAATCCACGCCAACACTCATATTTGTAAAAACTGCCTTTGATGTGGAAAAGTGCTTAGTGTCAGGTCTGAGCAGACGAACAGAAAGTACTGCAGGTTTTTGGAAATGTAAGCTGTTGTTGCAGCTCGCTATTCTAAATTATAGGATTTGGATGATGACTGCTGATGTTTTATGTTAATGATATTAAAAGGATAGTTCACCCAAAAATGAAAATTTGATGTTTATCTGCTTACCCCCAGGGCATCCAAGATGTAGGTGACTTTGTTTTCTCAGTAGAACACAAACGAAGGTTTTCAACTCAAACCGTTGCAGTCTGTCAGTCATATAATGGCAGTCAGTGGGACCCACGGCTTTGAGAGTCAAAAAAACTATCCCTTTAATTAGGAGTCGTTTACAAGGCAGAGAGCTGAAACCATTCAGTTGAGCACAAGTTCAAGATCATTTGCGATTTATTTCACATTTGATAGAGGCGTACGTGTTGTGCGTTTTCTGTGCATATGTTCATTCTATGAATTACATGTAGCCTACGCATATTTGAGAGATGATCGTAAGATCAAATTTAGGATGGTTTCTCTGCAACATTATATAAATGAGGCCCCCTGAGCTCCTGCAGCCGCTCTAGAGAAACTGCACCAGCTGAGTCACCCTGCGTTTCATTCGGAAGGGCTCATTCCTGTGCCCTAATCTATTCAAAGTGTTTACCCTTCGGAGTGAGAGCTTCAAAGGGTTGAAGGGTGTAGGGAACCAAACAACTGTTTCTTGAATTGCCCTTCTGCGTCATCGTTCCCTGCCCATACGCAGGTTCTGTCATCATGCAAAGAATCTGTGCAAAGGATCATGGACTTAGTTCACACTGCAGGCTAAAGTGGCCCAAATCCGACTTTTTTGCCCAAATGTGATCCATATCTGATTTTCTTATGACAGTCTGAACAGCACACATCCTATTTATTTATTTTTTTTCCTAAATCGGATACAAATCGGTTACATATCCGATGTTTTGCAATGCGACTTCAGTCTGAACGGCCATGTCGCATTTCATGCAATTTTTACGTCATTGAAATGCGACAGACGTCACAATTCTGCGCTGGAGGAGGCAGGAAGATTAAAATCACAATGGCAGACAATATATAGACAATACTATCACTTTTTTATTTAGGCTCCGATTGCACTAACTTAAAAATTGCTAAACATGCTAACACGAGCAGCATCCATTTTTATTTCCGCAAACAGAGTGCGCTGCGTCTGTTGTCACGTCTTCTTCTGCACATGCGGGTCACTTCAGGGCTGTATATGGTTCACACATGAGACTGATGGCAGTCGCATTTAAATGACAATGTGAACAACAGCGCAAAAAAATTGGATTTCAGCAAAAAATCCGATCTTGGCATTAAGACCTGCAGTGTGAACTAAGTCATAGGGGCCCGAAGTGACCATCAGTTGTACCCTTTGCAATCCTTCATTCCGAAGGGCCCTTTGAAGCAAACAAACTTCCCTTCAGACTGAGTAGGGCATAGAGATGCTCACTTCTGACTGGAATTTGCCAAGTTACCCCTTTGAATTGGTTTAATGCATCCTTTCCTGAAAATGTAGTGAAACAGAAATTGTGCTGCAAAAGTTTGAAGCAACATTCACATGAAACAATGTTTGTTGTATTATGACAGTGGCAAAGCAGCTCTGTTTTTTTGAATATGGGCCAGGGCCCATATTCACAAAACATTTTATCTTACCACTAAGAGTTCTCCTAAATAACAGTAAAAAGTTTTTAGCTAAGAGTTTTCTCTTAAAACCTCTCCACAAAGCTGCTGAGACATTTGCAGACTTTGCAAATGTTTTATTTTAATTTATTAATTTAATTAAATTTATAATTTATTAATTTTAATCACTAACACAGCTTTAAAGCCCTGGGTTTATATTTTGGATATTTAAATAGCCAGATCGCGAACAGATTCAATCACACATGCAATCTCTTCCTAAATGACAACGATTGAGCTATGTTTACTAAATCCTTAAGCCTAAGCCCCTTATCTATCCCAACACTAGCAATGCCCCTGACTGACACGCCCATTATTTTTCAGATTTTCTCCTAAATCGGCAAGTTATGAGCTACTTTTCGCCTTAAGATGTTTTGTGAATACGGGCCCTGATCCTACAACCTAAAACTTCATTACAAAGCAGCAAAATATTTTCTTCTGGAAATATAAGACTAGTTTATTGACAACCACTTAAACACTAGCAAACTAAATCAATTGAATATTTTTAATCAGTTAAGCTTTGCTTTTGTTCAGATTACAGATGACTCTCTTATATACACCAACCTCCTTATCTTCACTCCACGACCCTCTCCAGATGGAGTGGTTTGCCTTGAGCAGGCAGTAGTTCCCAATGAATGTTATTACAGCTGGTAATAAGTGTAATAGTAAGCTCTGCTAGAGATGGAACATTTATGTTGTGCCCTTTGTCTCTCAGAAGGTTTGATGTTACCAGTAACCCCATCAGACCAACATGGATTCCTTACGGTTCAACGCAATCTGCGATGGAGGAGTTGCAGTTTTCGCTAAAGCTAATGACAAGTATGTGCACAACTGTACAAGTATAAGCACAGTTTATTAATGTCTTTTTGTTGAAGTTAAGTTTTTATTTAAAGGGATTGTCCATTTATTTAAAAAAAAAAAGCTAATAGGTTATATACACATTATAGCCATGATCCATAGCTATGTTTTGGTTAATTGCTATGTGCAAGGTTTTTTTTTATAGGTGGAGGAACATTCTCATTGTAGAGAAGATTTGATTGGATAAAAACCTGTAGTTCTGGATTATTCATTAGGATTTTTAATTTCATGAGAGAAATGCCAACATCTGCCAAAGGACTCATTTTGACAAATGTTAGGAGCAAGCTAGACAGACATGGGCTACCACAAAATGCGACTGATAACCTATTTGTAATTTCAGGAGACTTTATTCTGACTCTTTACCTAGAAATGTAAAATAGGCAGTTGTAGCATGGTCACACTTTTGTCTGCATTATTTCTGGTACAGGTGATTGGTGCTCTGAACAGGCCTCTTCTGTGTACTTCCTGGGTGACAACATAAACATAGAAGCCTCAGTTCGTCTGGGTCATCACATTAACCTCCACTTATATTTTGAGAGCTGTGTTGTCACAGTGACTCCAGATATTAACTCTGTCCCCAGATACACGTTTATTGAAAATCATGGGTGGGTACATTCATCAAGATATTTATTATTATTATTATTATTATTATTATTTTATTTTTATTTTTTTAATTAATTAATTAATTTATTTTAGTGGTGTCAAAATTAGCGCGTTAACGCATGCGATTAATTTTTTCTGATTAATGCGTTAAAAATATTTAACGCAATTAACGCAGGGGCGGGGCTAGGGTTGGCCACCCCATTCACAACTGCTGCCTCTCTCTTTTTTCTTGAAAAGGATTGTGTTTATTTAGATGCAGAATGTCTTTATGACCACATCAAACGGGAGACGTTTTAGACGCGCTCTAACTTCGCCTCCACGCCAGGCGTGAGTCAAATGAGCGCGGAAAAGATACTGTGCTCATGGCGCGCGCTCTTCAAATACACGCACAAAGGTGCCGGCGTGCGCTGTAGCCTGTATCATTTCATATCAAACAGCGAAAGAAACTACGTGCATGCAATGTCCTAGTTATGCCGTCAGTTAAGGCATGAAGTTACCAAAAAGGCGATTAAAGCTGCCTTAAAACTGCGTGCATGCATGCAATATGTTATATATGTGTCACATTTAAGAACATGTCTCTGAAAACTGTCCTGAGGCACAGTTCAGAAATCAATAACTTTTATAGCTTTAAGGGGTTCATCTATATTTAATTTAGAATTTAGTGTTTGGTAAGTATTCATTTTCTGTATATTTCTGCTGAAGGGCACAAGTAGCTAAATATGTAATTTATTATAATAGGTTCATGTGATGATTGTTTTAAGTTCACTTCAATTAGAAGTTAAGTGTAATAAATGTTAAAATTTATAGATCTAAATTATACTGTAATGCTGACTGGCTACAGTCAATGGTTAAATATTCAGGGGAAAAACTATTTTATAGAGACATCAGTAGTATTGATATCAGTGATGCTGGCCTTCAATCATAAAAAAGATGGCATTAAAGAAATATTGAAAATATACTGTCTTTATGTTGTTTGTACATTGTACATTTGAAGATTGAATGTGAAATTATTGCAATATAAAAGTATATTTAAAAACTTTAATGTTAGGTGGGATTAATCGTGATTAATCGCGATTAATTTTAGAAAAATGTGCGATTAATTAGTTAATTTTTTTTAATCGATTGACAGCACTAATTTATTTATTTATTTATTTAAACAGTTTTGTTGAGGCAAGCACCACTCACTCTAATGCAATATTATTTGGTGCATCCCCAAGTATATTTGTGTGGTGTCTCCCCCTCCCTCCCAACATTAGTTGTCTGATGGATGGACAGACAACAGGCTCAAAGTCTCGTTTCCTGCCCAGAATCCAGAATGACAAACTCCAACTACAACTAGATGCATTCAAATTCCACCAAGAGACAAGGCCAGAGGTGTATATAGTTTATTCCAATGGAAACATGTTCTCAGGCCCAAAACAATAACATGGTGATAGAGGGTTTGTTATATTTGCCTAGGTTAGTAATATTGGAGAAAATAGGAGTGGTGTTAATTTGTTGTACACACTGAATTCTGATATCACTCAGTGGTTATTTTGTATTCAAATTAATATACTTCTCACTTTGTTATACAGATGTACATCACTTGTAGCTTACCCTGTACTGGATGTAGTTAACCCCTTTCATAAAGCATGCTCCTTTATTGATGGAAGGTGTGAAGCTTTGCTTTCATACTTGGGGTTTGTTGTCCAGTAAAGAACATTTAATCATGGACTCTTACTGTTTGCCATGCAAACTGTTTTCTGGCACTTTTGTTTCTTTTGGGAACCAACCTCAAGTTTCCCTCGCTCCCCTCTTTAATCTACAAGCTGGAAGGCTGCAGATGGAGGTGACTGGGCTTGTTACAGCTGCCAAGCAAAAAAAGATTATGCACCATCCTTCCATTCTACACTGCAACAATCTGAGCCACCCTCTCCCAGACAAGACTAGACCTCATCTTACCAAAGGCCCAACAAATTTCAGGCCAGGATTCAAGAGGTTTCTGGAAGTTCCTTCAATTTCTTGCTTACAGCAAGTGAGCCCGTTCCCTCCTGGAGGAACATAATTCTCGCACAAGAGGAGGTGAGATGAGGGAATTATCTCAGTGGGTAAGCATTCCCAGGTCTAGTAATTGTCTGTCTTTTTTGAAATTACATTGATAACACAAGTCATTTAAACAATCTGTGTATTTTGAAGCTGAGATCTTGATATTTAAATGGCAGGTAGGCATGCCTCCACTAACTATTTTGACAAATGTGACACTGTGTCAATAGGATGGGAACAGGAGAAAACAGTGGGTCCACTGGCCATCTTTCCAAAGAAAAGCAAAATGGGATTTCTGCCTCCTCCCAGGGTGAAGCTGAGGGTTCCTCCAGTCCCTTCTCTCAGTAAACATAAGAACCCGATGCCTCATAGTAGCCTATGGAAGAATGGTGTTTCTGCTAAGATGGGTTTGTATTATACAAAAGAAATTCTATGCTACAGTCTCTCTTTTTCTAAAGGCATATTTGGGTCAAGAGGTAGCACTCCTCTCTAACCCCCCAGTGCCTAAAACTATTATTTAGGCATTGGGCATCATTCATTAAACGCAAACGGAATGAATGTCAACTGTTTCTATTTTCAAAATGTTACTTTGTATGGAAACTTTTACACATGCTCCCAACCATGTGTAAAACATCTGAAGGTTTTGTTGTTCTTAGTGCTGTCAAACGCATCCAAAATAAAAGTTTTTGTTTACATAGTGTGTGTGTGTGTGTACTGTGTATATTTATTATGTGTATATATAAAGACACACATACAGCATATATTTTGAAAATATTTACATGTATTTACGTATATACATTTATATTCATATAAATTATATCATATGTAAATACACTGCTCAAAATAATTAAAGGAACACTTTGAAAACACATCAGATCTCAATGGAGAAAAATATCATGCTGGATATCTATACTGATATGGACTGGGTAATGTGTTAGGA
>JAFVLL020007372.1:0-17061 GCA_021397915.2 Tor tambroides
GTGTGTGTGTGTGTGTATATATATATATATATATATATATATATGTATATATATATATGTATATATATATATGTATATATATATGTGTGTGTGTGTATTATAAAATTTATGATTTTTTTTTTTTTAAATGATTACAAATGTGATATTGATTTTATACAACAGTTCAATAAACAAGTTTGTAAAATAAAGGTCCCATATTGTCAAAACTGAAATTTCCTGGCTCTTTTTCATAATAACTGAGGTCTAGGGGCTATGTAACTACCATATAAGTTTCAAAACAGTCATTCCACAGTAAAATGCACACAGGCTGCATAAAGTTGCTGTGCTTTTTCACAAGCCCTTGTGACTTCCATAAAAATGTGTCGTCTGAACTACTCAGTCACTGCCTTCAGTCACCAGCCCGAGCACTGCCCACCGTCCCATCCATCCTCCAGCCACAATTAATCACGACAATGTATATACAATAATAAATGATTATAAATCATCAGTTTGTTTTACACGCATGCACACAGACATTTTCATACACAACATTCGTGAGATGCAAGAAATCTTTAGACGCACCCATAACAAAAGACCACACTTTATTGAACCTTTACTGATAAGAAGCGTGCGCTGCAAACGTGAGCATTTTTAACGTTTGTTTCTGTCCAGTCCGCTCGTTTTATCGTGTTTAACCACAGCTGTCGTCGGTTTTTTGTCTGGCAGTGGCAGCAGATATGCAATCAAATTTCTAATTTGAGGCTGTCTTATATCGATTCTGGCACCCAACATCACAAGATATTTTAAGCTCCTTATGTAGCCGAACCTTCGCTGGTTTGAATGGGCCGCCTCTAGTTTTCCCTTTGTTTTGCCTCCAGCTTCGCACGCTGATGTAATTGTGACGTCGGCCCTAACTAGTTACCTGTGTTTGGCCTGGCCGTGCGTCACTCAGAAAACAACAGGCCAATCAGAAGAGAGGCTCATGAATATTTAGACAGGCCAAAATCGACCTGTTCTTAGCAGAGCTGCTGAAAGAGGAGCTATAAAAATATTTTGAGATGGTTTTTGGTATATATATATTTATTCTTAAGGACATCAAAACCTAAAATAAAACTCCAGAAAGGTGTACAATATGGGACCTTTATTAAGCGATTTACGTATTATACACCATATTGCCTGTTTTTGCTCCATTTCGCCAACAAATATAATCCCAAACAGCTACAGCACTGCTTTGCATCTCTGAGCAACATGACTGTTTCATTCCTAAATGAATCAACCGTTTAAAATGATTCAGTTCAGTCGCAATGACTCGCTTGTTAACAGTGACTTGCTTCCACCTACTGGCGATTTTAATTTCACATTCAAAGTATCTTTTCATTTTAAAATTTCAAATATCAGTATTCAGTGTCTTGTTTAAAATATCAAAACATTATGCATCTGTAACTGCAGGTTAAAGCAGTCCATGTCCCTCTGAGCTGCATTAAACAGTAGGGGTGCTCCGATTGATCGGCTACCGATCACTATCGGCCAATAATCGCTTGGGGATGTTTGATCAGCGGTCTCTAAAAAGGCCGATCTCAAAAAAACGATCTCATGTTGACGCCTGCTGTGAGAGATTTGGCACGACATACAGCGCACCGTCTCGGTCTTTGTCCAGCGCGGGTGAAATAATTATAATACTGAAGGTGAGGTACAATTCATATATCTTCATTAAATAACTTAAAGTAATTTGAAAACCTTGACGCAATTTCGCGAAAATCATATCGCGTCTCATAAGCAACAGTTGACAGGAACTGTCACTTGCACAATCGAGGCAGGGTCGCGTCGTCACTATAGTTTATAAATTGCATTTCTTTTTAATACTTGCCAGTGTTTAAACCATTCAGCGCTCGCGCGTTCTTCTGGGGACCATGCGCTCATACATATATAATATAATATAATATAATATAATATAATATATAAATACACACATACAATGCCAGGTTCACATCCGTTTGGTCAGGCGGTGCGTTCCAGGAGTGGTGCGTCTGCTGCAGTGCAGAGAGAGTTTCCACTGCACACGTTGAATTAAAGTAACAGCGCATTGTTTACAGTAAATATGAACATGGATTGACACAAATGTAGTAATTACACCATAAATGCATACAATTATGGTCTACTGTTTCACAGTCAACACATGGCTTTTTGGCTAGGTTTAAAGGGAAAGAGCACTTTTAGATAAGGCAGTAATAAATGGTACTTGTAGAGGTAGAAAAACAAAGTTCTTTATGAACCACAGGATTGCTTGTAATAACGTTTTGCCACTTGAGCAACTTAATATATAAATCTAGAAGTAAATGCAAAGGTAAAAAGCATTGAATAATGTTGCTTTGCTTATATTTGTTTAAACACGTCTATGAAAGATTGTATTACTGTACTGTTAAAAAAAAATAAAAATAAAAATCACAATGCTGAAAAAGCATTTTCAGTGACAATATTTTGATTTCAAATCAAAATAATGGATGATTGTTGTTTGTGGTAAACAGCCACAGATCAGTTGCAGACTCCTGTGTGAAAGCACAGTCAGTGCTGCTTCTGCACTGCTTGCGTACCGCACATGGACTGCATACACTGCAAACGGAGTAGGCCTATGTGTGAACCTGGCATAAATAAACCAGGCCACCTCATATACAGCTTACAAAATCAGGCTTGTGCTGTGTGTAAGCTATTGCACAATTATAAAAATGAAAATGCACTGCATGATCAAACATTTAGGTGAGAAATATATATTTTTGAAAAATGTAAATAAAAAAAAATGCCCCCTCAAATTAAAAAATTCCCTCTCACAAGAGTCACCTAAGAGGGGAATTCATTCTCAAATGAAATTCAGGCCCAGAATAAATGTCTAAAAATTCTGATTGGAGTATCACTATAATTAATTCTGCATAATAAAAAGAAGGCTTTAAAAAGATCGGTATCGGCAGATACTGCTTTCTGTGATCGGTGATCGGCCTCAAAAATCCTGATCTGAGCACCCCTATTAAACTGTGTAAATACATCTAAACACAGTGTGTAAATGCTACTTCAGATGCAACTTTGCAAAGATTAATTTAGTTGATACTGGTTTCATTTGTTTGGTAACAGCCTAAATGTCTTATTCTAATTGACTGATTAAATGTAACAATTTGATTCAAAAGATGTACACTTTTAGGAAAAAATGGCGTTTTTAATATTGTCCATAAAAGGTAAAAATAAATTTAACCTTATGAAGATTAATTTCTATCACTGATGTGAACTCACCACACAGAATATAAAAAATATCAAAAACTGCAGCTGTCCACGGTAGTCAGATATCAGCACATTAACACACTCTGCAAAATATTGTCTAATTATCATTATCGAAAAAATCCCCAAAAAATATAGAGCTTTTTTTATTTTTTTCTCTATCACACATCGTTTTGCTTCCGGCTTTGCTACTGTTTGGACGCTCTTGCTTATTGCTCTGCGCTTTGCTCCCTATTTTTGTACTCTTCTCTGATCTCTCTAAGATTTTAACTTCAGCAGATCAGCACAGTGCTCCAACACTTATTTTTATTATTTTTTTTTTGTGAAAAGACTCTTTGCCTCCCACTGCCAGCAGTTTACATTCCGGAGACGGAAAAATACAGCTGTCTACATTCAAACAGATGAGAGAAAATGCCTCTCGTGGAATCTACTTGCTGCATGAACTGCCACAAACTTCTACAAAGGATTGCGGTTCTTGAAACAAAGTTACTTGCT
Organism: Tor tambroides; assembly: GCA_021397915.2. Classification (NCBI taxonomy): domain Eukaryota; kingdom Metazoa; phylum Chordata; class Actinopteri; order Cypriniformes; family Cyprinidae; genus Tor; species Tor tambroides. The sequence goes on from JAFVLL020007372.1 coordinate 3,739, forward strand.
GGACTTCCAAAACAGACGGAACACACAGCAGATGGTCATCACGGACCCCCTCAGCATACAGCCGGTGAGTCCTGTGAATCTCAACAGTTTATACCAAGTGTAGAGGAACAAACCGAAACTGATCGACAGACTAATCGATGGCACAAACAGGGAGCGAGACCCAAAGGCACTCGAGACATCAGATTGTCACGAGTATCTCGTATTGCTGCCATAGCATCCTCTACCCCAGATACGGCTATGACAAGGCTTGTAAACACTGGTATTCTACAACCCCCTATACATCTTGAGAACAGATTTGAAGCATTGATGAATGTGGATGAGGAATCCCCAAATGTGACTAAACTCGGATCGAATCAGCCAGCAGCTAACATCGCTACTAACAGGCGCTCAAGGTCGAGCAGACAGCGGCATTCAGCTCAGAGCGCAGCCGAGCCCAGGACTCTGATAGTGGGCGACTCCATTATCAGAAACATCAGTAGCAGGACTACAACTACATGCTGCTTTCCTCAAGCAACCGTCTCTGATGTGAACAAGGAACTTCGGAACATTCTGATGAAGCACAAGACTGCAAATCGAATCATCCACGTGGGGAAGAATGATATTCGGAAAGAGCAGTCAGAACTCCTTAAGAAGGATTTCAGTGAACTCTTTGAAACTCTTCAAAGACTTGAAGTTCAGTCGTTCATCAGTGGACCACTCCCAGCAAGGGGAACTAACATGTTTTCACGGTTGCTTGGGCTGAATACATGGCTACAAAGAACCTGCAGTACAAAAGGAGTCAACTTCATCAACTTCAATATTTTCTGGGGCCACAGACAACTGCTTAAACTTATTCGTTTTTGAAGCCATTATCCGTGCCATTCCGAATAAGGTATTCAGCTTCGGGCACACCCCTAATTATTACATTACATATTTTAATTTTACATGCAACAGTCATAGAAAGTAACAGCTACACGCAATATTGTAATCCTAAAATTGACGTCGTACTTGCAAATTCTGTAAATGCATTATGGTTAATGCATGCTCGAGTAGTCGATTTGTTTCCGACAGTGCCGACTAGTAGTTGAAGTAGTCGATCACTTGACTACTCGACTAGTCTATGCAAGACCTATTTATATGGAATGGGAAGATTCCCCGATTCGCTCGGTGCATCGGCATAAAAAGTTAATGCGATGCATTGGTTTTAAAAGGTGTGCATCGGCTACAAGTTGGCTTTTATATCGCGATGCATCGTTTCTAACATTTCCATTGATAAAGATTTATTTATATGTAATTACTAGTGGATGCGCTATACTTTTAGAAAGTGACTAATAATCTGACAGTCTATTTGTAGTTTGATTTCTCCTCTAAACCGTTTCTCAAGCGCATTCTCTCATCACCGCTGCTGCTGCGTGAATATGACGAATCACAACACTGCGGAGACCTGAGGAAAAACAGGGATTAAAGTCCAAAACTTAACCTGAAATAACCTAACAAATTAATCGGGGCTAAAGCGGTTCCATAAACGACAAATTAAGTTCACACAATCTCACTTATTTGTGCATGTTTTTTAAGCAGCCCTTAATGTAGGTCATGGATCAAATCGATCCACTATGGCAAACATCGAATATATCTGTTCTCAGTGCATAACTGACATGTCACAGGTATATTTTTCGTCTGTAAATGTCAAAGTCATGCAAACATATCTATTTTGCTGTCAGGAGTGGGCGAGGCACATGAATGCTGCTGCGCGCATGCGCGCTAAACAGACAGCGCAATCGAATAGGAGCGCAAAAATTCTGAGATATACATTTTGCTAAAATATTTGTTGTTGGACATTTAAATGTCTTTTGTAGAATTTTAAACCTACATATAAGTGTGTATTTATAATAGCAGTAACTGTAAAGGGCCTATATTGTAATAGGTAAATCAAATGTAAGCTAGTACAGCCATAATATTAGCCTACTAAGCTCAAATGAGTTAGTGTTTCTTATAGCAGTTAAAATCTGGTTATTTTCTTTATCATTTTTAATTCAGTGATTTTTAACTTATTTTAATGCTTTCAAGAGCAATTTTAGATTTGGAATGTTCTAATGTTCTGCTATCTGTTCTACAAAGGCCTATAGCGGTCATTAAACCAGAGAGAAGGGCTGCATGGCTAGAAACTGTATAAAAATAAAAATACAAAAAGTCAAATAATAGTATGAGAGACAGTGGTAATATCATTGTGTTCCTATTGGTCTGTTAGAGGAACTCAGCTTAGCCTGACAGTTAGCCTGCTTTAGACCAGGTTAGTTTCCCGTAAGTTGCCACGGTGACTAAGCTTGATCTAGGCCTATGTTAAATTTTGTATTTATTTATTTTATTTTTTTGTGGAACCAAATCATTTGACAAGTCAGACTAACTGAAATAAGCCTGGCTTATTTGGTTAACTTTTTTTTATGAAACCGGCCTCGAGGCATTAAAAGTGATCATATTTTCTGCATTGCATTGCATTGCATCGAATCGCATTGTGTTGAATCAAATTGAATCGAAATCGGATTGCACTGCATCGTAATAGGGGTGCATCGCATCGGTAGCTGCTTCATATGTGTCTTTTAATGTATCTTCGCTGGCTATGCATCGAGATGCGTATCGTATCAGTCATGAGATGCACATCCCAAATAAATACATTTATGTGTGTGTGTGTGTGCATGTGTGCGTATGTGTATATATGTATGTGTACAGTGAGGAAAAATTATTTGATCCCTTGCTGATTTTGTACGTTTGCCCACTGACAAAGAAATGATCTGTCTATAATTTTAATGGTAGGTTTATTTGAACAGTGAGACAGAATAACACAATCCAAAAAACATATTTCAAAAAAGTTATAAATTGATTTGCATGTTAATGAGTGAAATAAGTATTTGATCCCTTTGAAAAACATGACTTAGTACTTGGTGGCAAAACCCTTGTTGGCAATCACAGAGGTCAGACGTTTCTTGTAGTTGGTCTCCAGGTTTGCACACATCTCAGAAGAGATTTTGTCCCAGTCCTCTGTGCAGATCCTCTCCAGGTCATTAAGGTTTCGAGGCTGACGTTTGGCAACTCGAACCTTCAGCTCCCTCCACAGATTTTCTATGGGGTTAAGGTCTGGAGACTGGCTAGGCCACCCCAGGATCTTAATGTGCTTCTTCTTGAGCCACTCCTTTGTTGCCTTGGCCGTGTGTTTTGGGTCATTGTCATGCTGGAATACCCATCCACGACCAATTTTCAATGAGGGAAGGAGGTTCTCACCCAAGATTTGACGGTACATGACCCCATCCATCGTCCCTTTGATGCAGTGCATTTGTCCTGTACCCTTAGCAGAAAAACACCCCCAAAGCATTGTTTCCACCTCCATGTTTGACGGTGGGGATGGTGTTCTTGGGGTCATAGGCAGCATTCCTCCTCCTCCAAACACGGCGAGTTGAGTTGATGCCAAAGAGCTCGATTTTGGTCTCATCTGACCACAACACTTTCACCCAGTTCTCCTCTGAATCATTCAGATGTTCGTTGGCAAACTTCAGACAGGCCTGTACGTTCTTTCTTGAGCAGGGGGACCTTGCGGGTGCTACAGAATTTCAGTCCTTCACGGCATAGTGTTACCAATTGTTTTCTTGGTAACTATGGTCCCAGCCATAGTCACAAATCCAGATGATCCTCCGCAATCTGGGCCTCTCATCGCTCATGATCATTGAAACCCACAGTGAGAGCTTGCATGGATTTCAGAAAAATCAGGGATTTGGACACAGTTTTTTGTTTCTTCATTTGTCACCTCACCAACCTGATGTCACCTTCTCACCTAGCTCCTAGGTGATGGTCTTGTAGCCCATTCCAGCCTTGTGTAGGTCTATAATCTTGTCCCTGATATTCCAAGAGAGTGCTCCTAATCTCAGCTCCTTACCTGTATAAAAGACAACCTGTCCACAGAAGTAATCAATCTATCAGATTCCAAACTCTCCACCATGGCCAAGACCAAAGAGAGACATCCAAGAATATCAGGGACAAGATTATAGACCTACACAAGGCTGGAATGGGCTACAAGACCATCACCTAGGAGCTAGGTGAGAAGGTGACATCAGTTGGTGCGAATATTCGCAAATGGAAGAAACACAAAATAACTGTCAATCTCCCTCAGACTGGGGCTCCATGCAAGCTCTCACCTTGTGGAGTTTCAATGATCATGAGAACGGTGAGGAATCAGCCCAGAACTACACGGGAGGATCTTGTCAATGATCTGTGGTTGTGACTATGGCTGGGACCATAGTTACCAAGAAAACAATTGGAATCAGCCCAGTTGTTGTTCTCTGACTGTTCAAATAACCCTACCATTAAAGTTATAGACTGATCATTTCTTTGTCAGCGGGCAAACGTAGAAAATCAGCAGGGGATCAAATATCCCCCCCCCCCCCACTGTATGTATATGCATGTTTGTGTATAAATAAACATATAAAATATAAACATATAAATATAAATATATATGTATGTGTGTATATATATATATATATATATATGTGTATATATATATATATATATATATATATATATATATATATATATATATTAGAATTCTAAAACATAAGGGTAATAGATGATTTTAGCAAAAAAAATTGTGGCATAAATGGTATTTAGTTCGTATCTCATATTTCCTTAACGTCTTGTACCTTTGACTAGGGCTTTAATCATGATAAAATGCAATCGATATTAGGCAAAAGCTGCAATATTAATGCGCGCATCTTGTCAGTGAGGCATGGTTCTGTGATCAGTAGTAAATCTCTATCCAGAAGCCAGAGGGCACTCCCGCACAGAAATTCCAAATACGCAGAAGAAATCCCGATTGCTGGCATCAGCAAATTATTAAATGTAAGTTTCAAGCCTTTCATTTTGACATCAATGTGACTATAGTGCCAAAATATGTTAGAACTAGGCCTAGCCTATAACGCTCAACAATAAGCCAACTTTTTTTTTTTTTTAATAGCATAATGCACACCTCCTTAAATGTAATTTAATATTCCAAGTTAATCCAAGTTAATATTCTACTTTTTGTAGGATTTCTAGGCATTTTTCATGTAACAGTTTAAGCCTACTAAAGGCACAGTATGTAAGATTTTCTTAAAACATCCAAAAACTACTTGCACAGTGTTATATTTCATGCAGTTAGGGTATTAGTTAACCCAGAAGTTCCCAAGGATTTGTAAATCCAGAGGAATTCCACTTTTAAATGACTGGCTTGTAGAAACTATGGCAACACAGACACAAATGCAGCTGTACAGTTAAAGTAAATCCATTATGGCTGTCGTTAAATTTAGATCCGTTCAATGTTGCACCACGATTTTGTTTTTGTTTTTACAATGTTGTGCATTACAACCAATCACACAGGAGTCTGTTGAGCTTATAAATGCAATAGCCAATCAGAGGCGTTCAGATGAGTTTTGTTCACTGCGCGCGCTCGCTGACTGAATTCAGCTCATGCAAATTCTCTTATCATAAATAATATGCAGATGTTCGTATGATGTAAGAGATTCATTCATAAAACAGTGTATAGACAACTTTACTAATTATAAGGGATGTTTTCGTGCACGCGTGAATTTGAAAAGCGCGATTGGCTCGTGAGCGTGACTGCATTAGATATGAGTAGAGACGGGAAAAACTGGACATCACGTTGGTTTCATATGGGTTACTTTAACAGAATATTTGTTTTGGACGTGACTTACCTCATTTAAAAGTAGACATTTCAAGCTTTCTATACATATATTTCTCATGTCTTTGAAGCAATTATTTGCAGAAATGTTTTATTTACATGTCTGTGAAGAGAGGTGACAGACTGAGATGGCAGAGATTATTTTACGAAAGCACATTGTTTTATGATGTTATGACTTATTCACAAAAGTAGCCCCTTTGCAGTTTCAAATGATACCTTATTCTTATCTGTACGATCAAAACTGACAGAATTTTTAGTTCTTTGCGTGGTCAAAGAAAATACGAGACAGACCGCACCAGTGCGGGCTTCGACCCCAGGGGGTTAAACCAATTTTTAACTGAAAAAATGCAATTAGACAGAAAATTTAGGCATCACGTCATTGAACCATACACACATACATACATACATACATACATACATACATGCATGCTCCAATATGTAGAATATGAATTCGGCCTGTTGCGATTAAAATAAATTCATGGGCATAATTTGGGGAAAACATTTAAAATACTAGATGTTTATCTAGAAGTGTAACAATGCAAACAGTTTCTGTAAGGAGTAGGTTTAGTGTTAGGGGATAGAAAATATTTTTTGGTCAGTATGAAAACACTAGAAGTCTGTGGAAAGTCCCCACAATTCACAGAAACCTAATGCGTGTTTGTTTCGCAGTTCATCAGCTATTGCCAATTTTATGTATTGCCTGCCAGAATGAAAATGAAACTGTCCATTTAATCCCTCAGACTCGAGACAGAAGGATGTACTACTATGTAAGAGTACTTTACTTGGATCGCCTTCTAATGAAGAGTTTCTCCGGGATTGCCACCTGTCATGCTGCCATTCTGCCATATGATGCACCTTCTACAGAAGAATTACCTGAAGTTATCTGTGAAACGCCATTTGTGATTGTAAAATTACCAGCCAAGAGGATTAAAAGTGTTAAAGTTTTGGGTGAGTACTTATTGATGAGTTACACCACTAATTTTAGACTATAGCAATTTTATTCAATATTCATGAATAGGGATGTAATGATTAACCGCGAGCCGGTTGAAAATGGATTCATACATGTGACGATTCAAAAATCTCATCTCAGAAAAATCTCAGAAATCTCACCGGTTGAGATGCTAAACAAATCGTGAGTCAATTAGGGGTAGGAGTTTACATGAATGTATGTCTGAGGGGAACCTTACTGTCTTTAGAAAAGTTTAGATGGTATTTTTTTTTCTTTTCATCTTGCCTCTGTATAATGCATATTAAAGTTCATAAGTGCAGGGCTGCTTTGTTTACCGCAGAAACGAAGTAAACGCTTAAAGTGCCACCTAGTGGCAGAGTGAATCTGTCTCCCCTTCAGCTCGTCTTCGGTTTCATTTCATGCAGGTGTTTTTTTTATATATATATACAGTAGTTTCACAAAACTGAAGTCAGACCATTCTATTTTTGCTTAATTTCAAAATATACAATCTTATTTAGATTAAAAACTGCTCATGTTGCATGTATGCAGCATCTTTGTTTGGATCATGATTAAAATGCAGTGGTTGCCTCTAATTTTAAATGGAAAGAGTACAGACAAAGCCTTATTTTGTTTATATGAAGAGATTTATTTGTTTAATTTGGAGCTTGTTTTAATTTCAATTTAGTTTTGTTAATTAGCCTACATTTACATTATATTTACATTTTATTTAGCAGAGGCTTTTATCCAAAGCGACTTACAAAATGAGAATAGAAGCAATCAAAGCCAACAAAAGAGCAATAATATGCAAGTGCTATATTAGTATATTATAGTGTTATTTCAATTTCACAAAGAAATGTGCTGCATTTTGTCCAAGCAATAATAAAAGGACACATTTAACTCATAATTTGTCTTAAATCTTTTTGTAAAAAATAAATTGCGAATCGAATTGTGAGTTGAGTGAATCGTTACATCCCTATTCATGAAGCTTCAGTTGAACAAGTGATATATTGTCAGGCCATATGTCAGTAAAAACAAATTTTCCTGTCTTGTCAGCCATTATACTGTGCTCGTAGCGCCTGCGCTTCAATTGCAATTACAAATGGGGTGGCACGTGTTGTGTATTTTCATATTAATGCGTAAAAAAACTACGAGCATGCACTGTTGTCGTTTGTCAGATAAGTCATGAAGATGGTTAAAGCTGTTAAAACTGCATGCATTTAAGTATTTGTTAAATATGAGTCACATTTAAGAACATGTCTCTGAAATGCAGTGGCTTTCACAACTGTCCTGGTGCATGCCAGCACTGTCTCCCTTATCTGACACACCCAATTCAACTTATCAACTCATTACTAGAGACTTTAAGACCTGAAGTGGGTCAGACGTGTTAAAGAGTAGTGAGAAAATAAAATGCATGTCAGATCTGCATCATGATCAGCAGTGGCATCTCTTAAAGTAATAGCAACCAAAATTAACCTAATAACCCAGCTGCTGTGATGTCTGTTAATCAAAGAACAAAAGAGGAAATCAATAACTTTTGGCGCTTTAAGTATTAACCTATATTTAATTTAGAATTTAGTGTTTGATAACTTTAATCAGTTTCTGTGTATTTCCTACTTGCTGAAGGGCGCAGGTAGCTAAATAGGACATTTGTTATAATGGGTTTATGTGAAGATTGTTTAAAGTTCACTTAAATTAGAAGTTTTATTTTATTAAAGTCTAATAAATGTGAAAATTGATACCTCTCAATTATACTGTAATCTTGAATGGCTATAGTCAATGGTTAAATGGGAAAAAACTATTTCATAGAGACATCAGTAGTATTGGTATCAGTGATGGTCACCTTCAGTCATAAAGATGCCATTAAACAAATACTAAAAATACTGTCTTTGATTCTGCATTAATTTGAAGATTGTATGTGAAATTATTGCAATATAAAAGTAAATTTAAAAACTTTAATGTTAGGTGAGAATCACAATTTCAGAAAAAATGTGATTGTTTTTTTTTTTTTTTTTAATCGATTCACAGCACTAATAATACAATGAACAGATGTAAACTGGTAACTGTTTTGAAACTATTTACAACCAGTAAAATTCTTCCCATCTACTTCTGTTCTCAAGGTATGTCCAGGCAGTTGCCTCGTGCTGTCCTTCGGAAAAGTCACAATACTGTGTTTGTCAAATTGAAACACTCTGCAGTCGAAGTAAGACCTGTGCACTGTATAATCAAGTTTTGCTGCCATGTTTTTGTTGTCTCTTAAATTTTTACAATGTATTGATTTTGCCACCTCTCTAAAGGATGGTATTCTCCAGCTGGATTATCTTGATATGACTGGAAAATCACAGACAGTCATGTTGTCCTGTGTTCAACAGACATTTAAAAAGAACATCAGAAAACGAAGACAAGACCCATTTGATTTTATTCAGGAATATGATTCAATACCTACTGTTGGGGCAGATTTTGGTCTTTTGGACTTTGATGTAAAACCCACTGCTCCTTGTGGGGAATTTGAAAAAACATCTAAAACGACCCAAAGGATACTTGCATCCAGCACATCTACATTTCCAGACCCCACTACATGGACACACACAAATCCCTTCAGGCCACCTGAGATAACTCTTGGTAAAACCCAGAAAGCAGAAACCTCAAGTGCTTCTATACATTCAAGTGGAATCACCAACACTGTCGCTTCTGTTGTTGATGCTGATGCAGAGTTTGGGACAGATTTTGACCTTCCAAACTTTGATGTCAAACCCACTGTTCCATGTGGGGAATTTGAAGAAACCCCGAAAACTACCCAAAAGACACTTCCATCCAGCACACCTATATATCCACACACCACTTCATGGACAAACACGGATCCCTTCAGGCCACCGGATATAACTCTTGGTACAACCAAAGAAGGGGAATCCTCAAGTGCAGCTACACAACTAGACAGGATCACCAATACTGCTACTCCTGTTGTTGATGCTGATGTAGAGTTTTGGACAGATTTAGGTTTTTCTGATTTTGATGTCAAACCCACTATTCCTTATGGGGAATTTGAAGAAACCCCAAAAACTACCCAAAGTGGACTTGCGTCCAGCACACCTTTACATCCACAGCCCACTTTGTGGACAAACACAGATCCCTTCAGGCCACCAGATATAACTCTTGGCACAACCAAAGAAGGGAAATTCTCAAGTGCAGCTACACAACCAGACAGGATCACCAAAACTGCTACTCCTGTTGTTGATACTGATGTAGAGTTTTGGATAGATTTTGATTTTTCTTATTTTGATGGCAAACCCACTATTCCTTATGGGGAATTTGAAGAAACCCTGAAAACTACCCAAAGTACACTTCCATCAAGTACTCCCACAGAAACAGGCCAGACTACATTGACAAGCAGAAGACCTGACTATGAATGGGGTTTCTCAGATATCCCACTGACTCCTTTGAGTTCTGCAGAAACAACTCACTCAGTTAGCTCAACAGAAATTGTATTGAAAACACACACACCTGTTATGACAACTGCTGGAGCAACAACCTTACCTGAAACTATGCCTTATTTAACATCTACTGCTGGAACTACAGTAGCTCTGAAAACTACTTCTGCTGAAACTACTTTACCAGACACCACTTCCATAGAAACTACCCAGAGAACTAATACAGCTGAAATTATGCCCTCTATTAGTTCAACAGTAAATATTTTAGGAACATCCACAAATGTAATGACAGCTGTTGGAGCAACAATCTCACCTGAGCCAACACCTGTCGTAACATTTGCTGTTGAAACCACAATGGCTCAAAATACCACTTCTGCAGACACTACTACCCTTGCCACCACTGCTGAAAAAACTACTAACCTTGTCACCTCTTCTGCTGAAAGTACATCCTTAGTTAGTTCAACAGGAGTAGTATTGGAAACATCGACACCAGTATTGACAACTGCTGGAAAAACAACTGCAGCTTTAACCAGGCCTGGCTTAACATCTGCTGTTGAATCCACAATGGATCAAACTAGCATTGCTTCAGAAACTACTACCCTTGGCACCACTTCTGAAGAAAGCACAACTCTAGTCACCACTTCTACAGAAACATCCTCAAGTTCAACAGGAATCTTGGAAACATCCATGCTTGTAATGACAACTGTTGGAACAACAGTGTCAAGCATAACTTCACCTGCCTTAACATCTGCTGTTGAAACAACAATGGGTCAAACTTCCACTTCTGCAGAAATTACTACCCTTGGCACCACTTTTGCAGAAACTAAACACTCAATTCTTTCAAGAGGAATACATGTGGAAACATCTACACCAGTTATAACAACAGCTGGAACACCAACCTCAACCATAACTTCGCCTTCCTTATCATCTGCTGATGAAAGCACAATGGCTCAAACTACCACTTCTCCGAAAATTACTATCCTTGGAACCACGTCTGTAGAAATGACTGTACTTGGCAGCACTTCTGTAGAAACTAGCACTGTTAGCACAACTTCTGCAGAAACTACCTCACTTGGCACCACTTCTGCAGTATCTACTACCCTTGCCACCCCTTCTGCAGAAATTAGCACACTTCGTATCACTTCTGCTGAAACTGCACCCTCAGTTCGTTCAACATCCACACCAGTAATGACAACTGCTGGAACGCCATCCTCAACCATAAATATTCCTGTCTTAACCTCTGCTGTTGAAACCACAATGGCTCAAACTACCACTTCAGCAGAAACTACTACCCTTGGTACCACTTCTGTAGAGAGCACAACCCTAGGCACTACTTCTGCAGAAACTACAACCCTTGGCATCACTTCTGCAGAAACTACTAGCACTTCTGTAGAAAGAACAACCCTGGGAACCACTGCTGCGGAAACGACATTCTCTGTAAGTTCAACAGGAATCTTGGAAACATCCACACTTGTAACAACTACTGGAACAACAGCAACTATGCCTGCCTCAACATCTGCAAATGAAACCACAATGGCTCAAACTACCACTCCTGCAGAAACTACTACCCTTGGCTCCACTTCTGCAGCAAGTACCTCACTTGGCACCACTTCTGTAGAAAGTACAACCCTGGGCATCACTTCTATAGAAACATCCTCTGTAAGTTCAAAAGGAGTCTTGGAAACATCCATGCTTGTAGCAACAACAGCTGGAACAACAGCATCAAGCATAACTACACTTGCCTTAATATCTGCTGTTGAAACGACAATGGATCAAACTACAAATTTTACAGAGATGAGTACACTTTGCATCACTTCTGTAGAAAGCACAACCCTGGGCACCTCTTTTTCAGAAACTACTATCCATGGAACCACATCTGTAGAAAGCACAACCATGGAAACAACTTCTGTGGAAACTACTTCCCTTGGCAACACTTCTGCAGCAAGTACCTCACTTGGCACCTCTTCTGTGGAAAGCACAACCCTTGGCACCACTTCTGCAGAAATAACATCCTCTGTACGTTCAACAGGAATCTTGGAAACATCCACACTTGTAATGATAACTACTGGAACAACAGCAACTACGCCTGTCTCAATATCTGCAGATGAAACCACAATGGCTCTAACTACAACTCCTGCAGAAACTACTACCCTTAGCTCCACTTCTGCAGCAAGTACCTCACTTGGCACCACTTCTGTAGAAAGTACAACCCTGGGCATCACTTCTGCAGAAACCACTTCCTCCGTAAGTTCAACAACAATATTGGAAACATCCACACTTGTAATGACAACTGCTGGAACAAGCATGACTACGCCTGCCTTGACATCTGCTCTTGAAACCACAATGGCTCAAACTACCACTTCTGCAGAAATTACTACCCTTGGCACCACTTCTGCAGCACGTACCTCACTTGGCACCTCTTCTGTAGAAAGTACAACACTGGGCACCACTTCTGCAGAAACAACATCCTCTGTAAGTTCAACAGGAATCTTGGAAACATCCATGCTTGTAAAGACAACTGCTGGAACAACAGCAACTATGCCTACCTCAACATCTGCAGTTGAAACCACAATGGCTCAAACTGCCTCTTTTACAGAAACTACACTTGGCACCAATTCCGTAGAAAATACAACCCTGAGAACCACTTCTGATGAAACTACAGAAATTACTAGAGTGTCCAGCACTTTTGCAGAAACTGCTAACCTTGGCACCATCTCTGTAGAAAGTACCACTATTGGCACCACTTCTGCTGAAATTACACCCTTAGTTAGTTCAACAGGAGCACTGTTGGAAACATCCACAATATTAACATCAAGTGCTGGAACAACGAAGGTGTACGTTGATCCAGAAATGACTACACTTGGCAGCACTTCTGTAGAAACTACTGCCATTGATGCCACTTCTGTAGAAAGTAATACCTTGAGAGCAACCTCCACAAAAACTACATCAAGTTCAACAGGAATATTGGCTACATCAACACCAGTATTGTTGTCTGCTGGACCAACTTCAGTTACAACTACACCTGGCTTAACATCTGCTGTTGAAACCACGATGGCTCGAACTACTTTTACAGAAGCTACTACCCTTGGCACCACTTCTGCAGCAAGTACCTCAGTTGACACCACTTCTGTAGAACGTACAACCCTGGGCACCACTTCTGTAGAAAGCACAACCCTTGGCACTACTTCTGCAGCAAGTACCTCAGTTGGCACCACTTCTGTAGAACGTACAACCCTGGGCACCACTTC
>JAFVLL020007374.1:0-16563 GCA_021397915.2 Tor tambroides
GTGGAAAACGTGATCACATGTGCAAAACATGTGAAATTCATGTGGTTTTTCTGTAAGGGATTAGATGAGGCATGCTCGGAACATTCTCTTGCCGTTTACTGTTGCTGTCAGGAACTTTTTTTTTTTTTTTTTTAGCGGAGGGACAGCATTTAACGAACTTGCTTCAAAAAAGTAACATTTCAATACATACATTTTGGGTTTTAATATTTTTATTGTGTGGTAACCGTTAAGGGGTCCGCTTGGCGTCGTGCCTAACACGATACAGCACGGCCTCTCGTACCTTATTGCTTACATATATATATATATATATATATATATATATATTTTACTGTTCAGAAGTTTTGAAGGTTTTCTCTTATATTCACTAATGCTGCATTTTTATAAAAAAATAAATACAAAAAAATACAGAAATGTAAGTATTATTAAAAAAAAGTGTGTTGGTTTGTTTAGTAAATTTATTTTCAGCAGTCATTGATACAGTCTTGAGTGTCACTTTTCACATCTTTCAGAAATCATACTAATATGCTGATGCTCACTTACTATTATAAAAATGGTTCTCATTATTATCAATTTTGAAAACAGTTTTTGCTACTTAACATTTTTGTGGAAATCATGTTTTTCCAGGACTCTCTGATGAAATCATGTTTTTCCAGGACTCTCTGACGAATAGAAAGTTCAAACAAACAACATTCATTTGAAATATAAATCTTTAGTTACATTATAAATGCTTTTATCCTCACTTTCAACATTGGTAATGATAATGAAACTGTAGCAAAAGTGAAACTGGAGAAATGGCTGCTTTGCATCACAGGAATACATTTTATTTTTAAATAATCATATTTCACAATACTACTGTTTTTATTGTATTTTTGATCAAATAAATGTAGCCCTGTTGAGCATGAGAAACATCTTTCAAAAACAAGTATCATAATAAAAACATTAAAATATTGTGTCCAACATAATTACAGGACTTTTTTTTTTTTTTTTCAATATAAATCAACCACAGTACACCTACAACATGCACACAATATGTTAGATTGCGCAAGCTAATTTGTTAACTCTTTCTCTTCCAAATACATCATAAGCTATGAAACGCATACTTGCTTCAATATTAAATGGTGAATGTTATAATATACACAGAGGAGCCGACATGTGCAGAGGTGTCAGTGACAGGAGAGAGAAATGGCAGGCAACAGAAAGAGGGCAGCGAGAGGAGCAGCTCATGGCAGCTCTGATGGATGGGGCTTGTTAGGAGGCCCAACTGTTAGCTAAGTGACAATGACAGCTGGAAAAGGCCTCCATTACCACTTTTAAGATGTGGCTAAAATCCCCATCAACCCGTAGAAGCAGATGTCGATAACCCAGGGCGAGAGTTCTGTCAGCGGTGACAGCAACACATTTTCATCAAGCTAACAGAGCCACATGGCAGATGCTAATGTCGCATAGTGGAAACACTGTAATGCACTATAGCTTTTAGGAGGTTGGGAAAGGACCTTGTAGAGTTTTGCAGGTTGTGCTTTGCAGAAAAGACATACAGACCCTTCAGTAACCCATATGTTTGGTGGTCTTTCATGTTCGGCAACGGCATGAAAAACAATGTCACTCAACTGAAGGAAGTCTTGCAATGTGAAAGTGTAAATAATTACTTTTTGAAGGCTGCTGTGGTAATTTACGTGCAGCTGTATTGGTAGACGCTAATACAACTAGAACTGCAAGCTGTGGGTTCAGAGGTCAAGTGCTTTGTGTGAACAGAGAGACTGTAACAGATGATGGTGAGGAAGTTGTTATCCTTCTATATTTCACTTCAGAAATTATGTGGGCTTCTGCTTACCATTAAACTCAATTCACATACTGTTGTGGTTACAAGGCCACAGCTGTACTCACTGAGCTACTTTCTGAGAAAATGATATATATCTATGTTTACATGCTACTACTTCTATTTTAAATATTATAGCAATAGTTGGTGCTTACAAATTAACTTCTTCCTTAAACATGGGCTTCCATCATTAGCATTTTTTTCCCCCATAGTTTTTGTGTCAATTGTCAGTTAAATCTTTAAGCATACAAAGGAGGATCTTATGAATGGATGGATAGAAAATAGACAGACGGATGAACGGATGGATAAATGGATTAATAGAAAATGGATGGATAGAAAATAAACAGATGATGGATAGATGGATGGATGGGTGGATAGAAAATAGATGATAGATAATTGGATGGAAAATGGATAGACAATTGATGAATGTATTTAAGTATGTATGGATGGATAAATGGATGGAAAGAAAATGAATGGATGGATGGATGAAATATGGATGGATGGATGGATGGATGGATTGATTACTGGATGGAAAATGAATTGATTAATAGTCAATGGATGGATGGATGGATAGATGGAAAATAGATGGATGAATGGATGGAAGGAAGGGTGGATGGATGGATTGATGATAGACAATAGATGTATGAGTGGATGGATGGATAGAAATTTGATAAATGGATGGATGGATAAATGGATGGAAAGAAAACTGATGGATGGATTGGATGGATGGAAAATAGACAGATGATGGATGGATGGATAAATAGACAATAAATGGACGAATGGATGGATGGATAGAAAATAGATGGATGGATGGATGGAAAATGGATAGATGGATAGAAACTATGGATGATGATGATGATAGATGAATGGACGGAAAATAGATCGATAGATTAATTAATTATATATTTAACATATACAATTATTAATTACGGATAATAAATGAATTTATTAAAACTACTTGCCAGAAATTCAAAAGTTTGATATTTACCATGTAAACTCCTTTATGCAAAATGATGTTCAAAGCTTCCATATTTATTTATTTTGGTAATTTATTTGTTTATTTATTTAAATTCACGATTTCACAGAAATAGTTATGCTGATAATATCATTTATAAAGAAATAAACTGTATCAAATTAGAAAAATGCTGTCATTACCCCATTGGTCTCAGCCCTTTTGGACTGATGATTTCATCTTTGTCACAATCTGACTCTTAATTAACAGAGCTGTGAGATGCATTTTATTTTAAAATCATCATTCTTTTGAGAAGATGTGTTGTAGTGGAAAGCTGGGGATTGTCTCAGTGCAGGAAATTAATTTTGGAAATGGTTTTCGGCACATGATAAGTGGCTGCTGTTCTCTCAGTGTGGCCTGAAAATCTCGTCTTTATGACTGATTTGTTGTGTGGTGAAGTCAGATGTAAAACAAGGCCAAATGTTGTCAAGCCTACTGTTGTAGACACACTCGGAAGAAAAGCTTTTGTTTAGATTTAGCTTGAGTTTCTCAAGGTCATGAGTTCTTAAAGGAATAGTTCACCCACAAAATGAAATGATTTTCAGAAAACTTTCATTTTTGGGTGAACTATTGCTTTAAAGAGTTTTTGTATTCCAGACACTTCAGGCTGGCAGTGTGCACATATTAAAACACTGTACAAAGATTTCCTATGGGAAATCATGTGCATTGCTAATCAATACTAAAACATATTAGGACCTATCACGTTGAAACCTTGAGCCTTTGAACGATGAGGACACACAGTGTGCTGCCAGCCCTCAGGAAACTCCATTACCAAAAGCACAGCTTGAATAGAGATGTCACACACACACACACACACACACACACACACGCACACACACCGATAGTCCAGCTAGGATGAGCAGATGAAAAGATTTGTTATGTATACATCATTTTTATGTCGGGATAGAAAGGGACAAATTAAACCATTTCGCAGAGATGTCGATATTACTGCCGATGCTGGGAAATGTAGAATGTGACTCTGCAGGCAAAATGAGATTTAATGAATAGTGCAGCAACCGAACCCCGGATCTATTCCCGTATCACTTTATAAATGAGCCGGGATGAAAAAGACTTTGTGTGATGAAAGACTTGCACCTACAAGACGTGTTTTCCTTTACATGTTTTCAAGAGCGGA
This sequence comes from Tor tambroides, assembly GCA_021397915.2. Taxonomy (NCBI): domain Eukaryota; kingdom Metazoa; phylum Chordata; class Actinopteri; order Cypriniformes; family Cyprinidae; genus Tor; species Tor tambroides. The sequence continues at coordinate 3,964 of JAFVLL020007374.1, forward strand.
TTGATAACCTGCTGTAAGTGGTGTGGTTTTAATAAAGCAAACGAATGTGGTAAAACATTAAAAAAGGACATGAAAGAGGATGACATAATCAAGGAAAACAAGGTTGTACCCACGTCTGTCTTTTTTAGGATTCTGGTTGTTTCCTTTTGGATCCTCCAGTCAAATTTTTACTGATCCTTTTCCATTTTTAAATCTTAACTGAACCGACGGATTATTTGCTGAGTTAACTTAAAAACAAACAAAAAAAAAAACCTTTCTTTTCTAGTTTCTGCTGTATGGAAACATTTGGTCTGGGTGTAGCACATTTGACTTACTATTAACTTTATTAACTAGAAAATAAACATTTTCAGATGCTCAAATCAGATTAAAAATCATATGCAATTAAAGCAGCATGTGCAAATTATATTTTTAAATGTTCTAGTTATTATGTAGTTCTAGTTATGTTAGTACTTCAACGTAAACCCACATCCTACATGTGTTGTAGACACTCTATATCATTGACTGATATATAATATATGCAGTATAATACAGTAGGTTAGCAGTATAATATATTATATAAATGTAACATTTCATCTCATACAAAGTGTTGTTTTGAGAAGAAAAAAAAAAAATGTCACTGTTGCAGCTCTGCCGTCAGTGTGAGTGAACTTGCTTGACCCACCACTGCGTGAATTAGTTTTTGGTTTGCATTTGTCTGATACATTCTGCTTTTGTCCCTCATACGTTTGCTTTAATAGCTTAGTGGAAGAAACTTTCCACATTTGTGTCACATGCTGCTCCGGAGAAAAAAATAAAAATTATTATATATATATATATATATATATATATATGATGATGATGATGATGATGCTAATAATATCTCAAACATTTAACATTCCCCCCAGCAAAACAAAGTGTCACAGACAGTCTCCCTTTCAGAGAATTTGGCAGCGTGGAAGCTACTGCCAAATAATCTCTGGGAGTCATAAGGACTCCACAAGAGGGCTACAGGATATGCTTTGCATATCATCCTTCGTATTTCAACGGCGTGGTCTCCACTATCGTGAAACCGGAACAAGCATATTCATTGACACAAGAAATGCAAGCTCTGCTGGACAAGGAGGGTATAGAACATCTCCCCTCCTAGACAGAATGTCGAGCTGCTATAGCTAATATTTTCTGGTTCCCAGGAATGATGGAGGGTTGCATCCAGCCTAGATCTTTGCGGGCTGAACCGCTTTCTACGAACATACAAGTTCAAAATGCTGACAGTCTATGATTGTTTTTCTCAGATCCAATCAGGGGATTGGTTATCAACAAATGTTCTCAAGGACGCATACATTCATTTAGAAATGTTGCCACAATGCAGGAAGTTCCTGAGGTTTTCTTTTGGGGGTAAAGCTTACCAGTATCGGGTTCTTCCATTTGGCCTAGCCTCATCACCTCACATATATGCAAAATGCATCAATGCAGCTTTAGCATCGGTGACTGGCTGATTTGGTCCAGTCTTAAGAGCATGCTTTCCAACATCGGGATGTCGTCCTCGCTCATCTTAACTATCTGAGATTGAGACTCAACACCAAGGAAAGCGTTTTCTCTCTTGCCCAGGGGACAATGTATTTAGGGGTTAACAGGATTCTATCATAATGTGGGCACAGCTGTCTCCTACATGTATCGAATCCATTCTGAAAACCCTGAAGGATTTCAGGCTAGGCCAGAAAGTTACTGTACATTACTTTCAGAAAGTTCTAGGTCTCATGGCGACTGCATCCACGTGAAACCTTTGGACGTCTTGCACATGAGACCATTACAGTACCCATTCTATGTGGTTCACACCTCGTTTTTTGACTTTGGGTCCCACTCTAGGCATGTGTTGTCATCGCAAGATGCTAACGACAGACGCTTCCCTCACAGGCTGGGGTGCAGTCTTGGATGACCATCCAGCCCAAGGGATCTGGAGAGGTCATCTTCTCGATTGGCACATCAATTGCCTTGAAAAGATGGCTGTATTTTGGGCCCTGAAATACATCCTCCAGCAGGAGCTACCATGTCCTAGTGCGGGGGGACAAGACTGTGGTAGTCACTTACATAGGTCGCCAGGGCAGACTGCATCCATGCCGCTGGAACAGGCTAGCACAGCAGGTTCTGCTTTGCATATGGGATAAGTTCTAGTCCATCAAGGCGATTTACATCTACTGGGGCATATGATGTGGGAGCAGATTCACTGTCCGAATTTTGGAGCATGCTGTTGCTGCCCTCGAGGACGCTGAGTGGAAGCACTGTAATTACTTTTATCGAAGTGCTCCGCTCGAGGCTCGCTTTCTTTCAGGAAAGGGTGAGCCTCTGCATCCTCGTTGCGATTGTGGGGCTCGCGTGTCGAGCTGGCTGAGAGACGAGGGGCGTGCGAACCACCCCTCTCTCTCACATTCTTCCCGATCGCTGTGCTCCCAGGAGTCCTGGCCAAGGTATGTCAACGAGGGTCTCACCTCTTACTGATAACGCCCCATTGAACGACCAGAGTGTGGCTCTCAGATCTTATATTCCTCCTTGACGGCTCGCTGTGGGCGATTCCGGTCAGGAGAGTTCTTTTATCTCAGGCACAGGGGACAGTATTTCATCCCCAGCCTGAGTTCTGGAACCTTCATCTCTGGCCCCTGAGGGGGACCATAAGAGATACTGGGTTTCCAGCATATGTACTACAGAATATTCTGATTGCTAGGACTCCTTCCACTAGAAGAAGTTATGCCCCCAGATGGTGCTTTTTCGAAAATTGGTGTATGACACACCATGCAGACCCAGTTCATTGCCAGGTTGTTTCAGTGCTGGAGTTCCTGCAAGAGAAATTGTCCTCAGGCATATGTCCTGGTACTTTTAGAGACTATGTGTCTGCCATTTTGGCTTGCCGTGTTCTGATTGATGGTGTGTCTGTGGGAAAGCACCCTCTAGTTGCCCGCTTCATTCATGGTGCTCAGCGGTTGAGGCCTCCCACCAGAGCGACAGTGCCTTCGTCGGTCTTGGCCTTAGTGCCCAAAAGGGTTTGGTTGGGACCCCATTTTGAACCACTAGAATCAGCGCCTGTCAGGTTTCTGACTCTAAAGATGTTTTCTTTTTCTCATGGCTATTACTTCTCTGAGGAGAATTGGGGATTTGCAGGCTCTGTCAGTCTCATCATCCTGCTTAGACTTTGCCCCTGGGGTGGTCAAGCTATTTTGCATCCTCACCCTATTATCTTCCAGAGGTTCAGTTCTCGACCATATTTATGGTCGTTCTTGAAGCCTTCCGACCTCTGCCGTTCATGACACAGGAGCAAGAAGGACTTAACTTACTGTGTCCAGTACATGCTCTTCAGATTTACATCCACCGCATTAGCCAGTGGTGTAAGTCGGAGCAGCTTTTCATTTGCTATGGCTGCCACTAGACAAACAATGGCGCACAGTCAAGCTTCACCTCTAAGAGTTAGGGCCCATTCAACCAGGTGGGTTGCATCCTATGCTAAGGCTCTGGCAAGAGGTGTCCCCTTGCATCAAGTGTGTGGTGCGGCAGGTTGGTCCTCTCCGCACATATTTGTCAGACTCAATAGTTTGGATGTCCATGCTACTCCGGGCTCGCATGTCCTTGAGTCAACATCCCAGAGTCATGTCTGAGATTTCTTCAATGTTTGTGTGCACACACTGTACAAACTTGGGGGGTCCAGACACTTACAGTGCGGCGGTGTTTGTATTTTCATTCCCATTAGCATTATTGAAACGCAGCATCTCGTTCCCGCTTTTTCAGGGAACAGGGTTACAGTCAAGTAACCAGAGACATTTTTCAAGTTATCTTCAGGCAATAAATTAAATATATGAATAATGCCGTGCTGATTGGCATTGCCTTTATTACAATATAGAAACTATTCTGCCTTATTCTGTGATAAAAATGGAAAAAATGGGGTTGTATTATATAAAAAATTCATAAAATTCCCATTAGGAAAATAATAAGAAAAATATTATAGAATACAAATTACTGGCCAGCAGTGTTTTTGATTTCTTAGCCAATTAAAAGTAGGAAATAAGAGAAAAATAAAACTTGTCAATTAAAAAATAAAAGTATTATTACATTTGACATTTCTGTCCCCCTCACTTCTGAAATGATGGCTATGCCCCTGCTTGAGGCGTTTGAGTTATGATGCCTAATATACTTCTTCTTATAATATGTGTGATTGGTTATAATGCTCAATGCTCCTGCAAAGCAATGTGTAAAAAGAAATTTGATGTAATGTGCAGATCTAAATGTAATTGTGTGAATTGACATTGTCTTTATACAACAATTCAATAAACAAGAAGTTACATTTTAGACATTGCCAGCTACTGTACATTGCTTTTTCCTCTTCCAACAAAAACAGTTCTAAAGTCACAACCCAGTTGTTGCAAGACTGAGCAACAAACAGTAGGCCTACTGTGTTTTATTCTTGGATGATTCAGTGTTTTTGAGGAGATCGACTGAGTAAATGATTCAATGACTCATTCATAAAGACAGTAGCTGTGTTCTGATTCACAGGGTCCCTACATGTTCACTTCCTTCCTCCCTGAGCATGGAGTATTTGTTTACTTCAATTGACAAAAATATGTTTATTTGAAACACCCTGCAGCACTTGAGTTGCAGATAAATTTAAGCATTTAAATCAATTCAACTTAATTAAATGTAATATAAATTACTATACATCCATGTAGATTCTGTACTTTATTATTAATGTAATGCATATATCATGTCTCATTTTATAGTGTTAAATGGGTGGTGAATGTTATAAAAAAGAAATACTCAAATAAATGTAATTTGGTTATATTAGATATATCAGCATATTAGAATGATTTCTGATGAATCGTCACATTGAACACTGGATTAATGTCTGCTGAAAATTCAGTATTGCATCACAGGAATAAATTATATTTAAAAATATATCACAATAGAAAACATATATTTTAAAATGTAAAAAAAAAAAAAAAAAAAAAAATCACAATATTGCTGGTTTTACTGCTGTTTTAATCAAATACTTTGAACAAAAATAAAATACAATAAAATAAAATTGTTAGGATTATGAACTTTAGTGTTGTCTTTTTCTGTTAGGTCTGCCTGTTCCTGTTTTTCCTTATATGGTTTTGTTTCTGTTCGGTTTAGCTCTTGAGTTAATTTGCTCATTAGTCATTATTAGTTAACTCCCATCACCTGTTTGCCATTCGTCAGCCGCCCTATTTAAAGTCTCTTTTCTGTTCAGTTTACTGTCGGTTATTGTTTCGTGTCACACGTATTTCTACTACCCAGAGTTATTTCTTTCCCTGTATTCGTGTGGATTATAATTAAAGACTTTCTTTGTGGAGTACCGTCGTCTTCTTCGCCTTCCTTGGAGTACTGTGACAGAATAACCAACCTACAAAAGATGAGGCTAGAACTGGCCTCAATTAATGTAGCCCGGAAGGGCAGTGTTCATAGCCCTTCAGGGGCTACAATCTTCATTTTTCAAGACAGACATGACCTGGAGAAATATGTGCTGGAGTTTTTGGACAATTGCCATCTCGCTACATGTGACGACCTCACCTTAATGGAGGGATTCTGGTGTGGGCTGGAAGACGAGATCCGCTTCGTCATGCCCAGAGCTGATCCGTGCTGGTCGCTTATGAACTACATCAACATTGCGCTGTGGATCGCCGGATCAGCATTCACTGTGGACGAAGTGGAGCCCAGCCCAGGCTCATCACATGTGAGTGCCGACAGCCCAGATTCATCAGCCATCATGACTGCTAGCCCAAAGCCCAGTCTACGATGACCTCGCTGCGCAAAGTTACCCAAGCCAACCGCAGATGGAGAGACAAAGCCTGCCGAGGTCATTGAGCCATTGCCATCAGGAGCAACAGAGCTGGTGATCGCGCCGGAGCCAGCGCCCCAAGTGTCTGACCAGGTGCAAGAGCCAACAGCATAAGCGATGGGGGAAATAGCAGTGGAGATTGCGAGGGCAAAGGAAAGCCCCGCCCACTGCTCCACCGCTGAGGATGAGCAAGAACTGGACTTGGGAGACTTAATAGACTGGAATACTGAGTTACAAATGTGTCCATCATCTGTTCTATCATTCTGGCAAGAAATCTCACCTAACCTCCCTTTCCCGCCTCCTCACATTGATCTGTTCCCTTCCTCAAAGCTCATTCTGCTGGATCCTGTCAACTCCTCTGCTCACCCTCTGCTCACCATCTGTGGCGTGGGCTCGCTGTGGGTCTGCCTGTCTCCAGCTCCATTAGCGTTGAGTCTGGAGGATCCCTCAACTCCGTATCTAGCCTCCAAGGCCCAGACTCCGCCTCACTCCTGCGACCCAGCGGCTCCACCATGGCTTCCAGCTCTCTCGTCTCCACTGGAGCCCGTCAGTCCACCAGCTCCGCCGGGCTCCCTCATCCCTCCAGCTCTGCCTTGGTCAGTTGTCCCCCTACCTCCACCTCGGGACTGCACTCCTCCGGCTGCGCCTCATCCCTTCGTCCCTCCCGCTCCATTGGGCTCCGCCTTGGCCCTCCGGATCCTTGGCTTTGCCCTGGCTCGTCAGCTCTCGGTCTCGGGCTCCACCAGTACCTGCTCCGCCACCGTCAGTCAGCCCCCTGGAGGTGTCAGCCTTTCCTCCACCATGGCTCCTCCCTCCGTCGGCTCCACCGAGGGCCACCATCATGGCTGCAGTCTGGGTCCTGTCTGGCTCCTCCTACTCCAGCTCCCTCCTGTCATCTTCCTGGCTCCTCCAACCGTCTGCTCCTCCCTGGTACCTCCCGTCTCTAAAATGGCTCCTTCCACCATCACCACCTTGGTCGTCAGCCTGCCTTCCTGCCTGCCCTTCCACCAGCCCTTTGCCGCCCCTCCGTGAGACCCAGGAAATCCCTTATATGAACAAATGCATCAGATATCACTACAGCTGAATATCATGCAGATAGAGGCGCTTTGACTGATGAAACATGGAAGACAATAGACACAATTGCAATGCAATGCTAATTGACATAGCTTGTATCACAGTATAGAATTTTATAAAATATATTTTCTGTGTCTCACTGTGATAAGAAGCAACATGGAACCACAGACGCTAACTGTTTCAAACACAGCTAATGTTATATAGTGATTTTGGAGCAAAACATGATATTAGTCTCATAAATTGCCATGTTTGACGCTATGTTAAGCAAACATACTACCTATCCCCGTTGCCAGGAGCAGCTGCTTTATAACTAATTTCGAAAAGTACATTCATGTAGATTATGTGGTTGTTTTTAAGAAGGGCAAAAGCAAAGAACGGTAAGTGAAGGTTTAAAAGAAAAGGAAGGGTTTTAAAAAGTGTGAATAGAAAGGTGCCAGGAAAAAAAAAAAATGTGGGTTATGGGTAAGGTTGGGCATCATTTGAATTTTAATTCCTAATTTCAATTAAGGTAAAACAAACAAACAAAAGAATATATAAATAAAAAATCTTAGATATCATCTTATTGCAAAATATTTCATAGTTAGCTGAATACTATGAATGAAAATCAAAAGGCTAAAGAACACTTACACAAGGGTGTGTGTGCAGCAGAGAAAACAGCCCATAAGTCTTCTTGACTTGAATTTAAAATCACATTGAAAGTGTAGATTTTTATAATAACAAAGGTGGACTCCAGGTACATTTTTCGGTTGGGCGAAAAAAAACAAAACACAAAAACTATTTATTCTACATGTTAACCCATACCTAGGCTTGGGAATCCAAAATCTATTCCAATTCTGGAAGAGGATGCTTAAGATCAGGACTCGCCTACTTGTCATAAAATTTAAATTTTGATTCCTCTTATCGATTCCTTTGTGCGCAATTTAACGTGACTTTAATCCATTCAAGTACAAGACTCGTGCACTGTTTTCTGTACTGCACACAAAGGGGCATAGCCATCATTTCAGAAATGAGGGGGACAGAAATGTAAAAAAAAAACAAAAAAAAAGCTTTGTCTAATTGACAGGCTTTAATTTTTTTCTTATGTCTTTCATTTGGCTAAGAAATCAAATATACTGCTGCACGATAATCAATAATTTGTATTCTATTTTTTTTTTTTTTCTGTATTTTCCTAATGACAATTTTAGGATTGGTTTATACAAACACATAATAAGGCTGAATAGTTTCTATATTGTAACAAATGTTATGTCATTTAGCACTGTATTATTCATATACCATATTAATTACCTGGAAATGACCTGAAATTACCCTTTTTTAGCTACAGCCATAGTGGGATGCCTTTGTCCATATTAGGGATTTCCTGCACATGGTAAGTTATTATATATTACTACTTCTAGGCCGTTTTGGACTTTCTGTGCGAGATCGCCCTCCGGCTTCGAGTATGAATGAGAGTGTTTAGCACTCCGCAGGGGCGGACTGGGGCCAAAAAGTGGCCCTGGACTTTGACACAGAACGGCCCACCAAACCCGGTCCGCAACACACCGCACCACTCAATAAATGACTGGCATACTTCTTTACATTACAATTTGTCTTGGTATATATGGCAAATAGTAAATAATTTTTAAGAATTTTTACGAGGGACAGTTTAATTAATATCACTAAAGTTAAATACCTATATTATCAGTCCATATGACACAACGCTCTGGTATTGTCCAAGACTTGAACAGTGCAGAATGCGGACTGTTTTTATGGGCCTTTCTATTGGTCATATATAGTATTTGTCCTTTTGCAGGAGCTTGACATCTATCATTTTAAGGAATAGAGCTCCAATTGTGGAAAAGAGTATGCAAATTATTTGGTAATGAAAAATACAGTAAACAGCACTGTGAAATGTATAATGTTACAGTTTAAAATAGCTGTCTCTTATGCAAATATATAGTAAAATAATTTATTGCTGTGATCAAAGCTGAATTTTCAGCATCATTACTTCAGTCTTCAGTGCCACATGATCCTTCAGAAATCATTCTAATATGCTGATTTGCTGCTCAAGAAACATTTCTGATTATTATCAATGTTGAAAACTGTTGTGCTGCTTCATATTTTTGTGGAAAATGTGATACCATTCAGTCTTGGGTAAGATTAAAAAATATAAATATATATTTTTCTTCAACAAGGTTGCATTAAATTGATTTAAGTGACAGTAAAGATATTTACACTTATTATGAAGTACTTATATTTCAAATAAATGTTGCTCTTTAACTGAAAACCATTATAAAAAACATTATTAATAACTGATCACAAATAATAACTGATAATAATTAAGGGACACTGAAGATTGGAGTAATGATGATGAAAATCAGCTTTGATCACATAAATAAATTACATTTTAAAATATCCTAAATAGAAAACCACTATTTTAAGTGTAATATTTCATAATATTATTGTTTTTACTGTATTTTTGATCAAATAAATGAAATCTTCTTTCAAATAAATAAATAAATAAATAAATAAAAACCTTAATTATTTCATACTTTTAACCACCTAAAATAATGCATGTGTGAATTAATAAGCAAATTATATTTTTATTAAGCCTATAATATAAATCACTTTCCAATGCACAGCACTCGAAAGCAAAAGTCTTCAGATTTACAATGTTCTAGAGTAAGTATGATTTTTATAGATTTTTAAACATTTTCTTAGACACGTGAAATCACGGAAGAAAGCCAGAGATATACATTAACTCTTATCTCATGTCTGCTGAAAACTGCTATATTATGTAGGCTACATTGTGACGAATAACGTAAATGACATTAAAATCTGAGAAATTTGAAAAGGCCAGTAGTAGTTAGCATTCCTGAAAAAAAGTCTTTCGTTTAACGTTATTTTTTATTTTTTTAATCGTAAATGGTTGGCAAATATTGCTGAATTGTCTCGTCATGTTTAGCTGCTTACATCTTACTTCAGCTCGCATTCAAGTCGCGCAGCTCAGCGTATGTGAACAGTAAATCCTGCCTTCTTCAATTTGATTGGCTATTTCAAACATTTTGACATTGACGAGCGCTTTTGAGATGCTGCACTGAGCCAGAGCACGGTATATTAATTATATTTTTTTAATCAAGTGGGCCACGCGGGCCATTCGTCTGGGCCGATGGAAGGATAGCTTATAAGTACATTTACTACAATTCATTTTGTATATATATTTACGCAACGGGCCGGCCCACATTGTACAGCGGCCCACCGGGAAAACTCCCGGTTCTCCAGATGGCCAGTCCACCACTGGCACTCCGTAATGTTCACATCGTCTCGTTTTGAATATGAATAAATTGTGCAGTCATACATACATCTTGTTTCGTCGCCCATATGTGCACACACATCCAAAGCATGCACACAGAAAAAGTGTTTTTAAATGCATCTGATTAACAGATAAATCATGGTTGATCTATCAGCCAGATGCATGTAAAAATGCATATGCTCTTATTTCAATGTTTTTGTTAATGTTGAGCTTATTTTAGCTTCATACATTTAGTTTAACTGCACTGTTAAAGAGGGAGATTTTACCATTCAACTGAATGGTGTGCGTGCAATTTAGACACTTACATTGTTCTTGCTCCATCCATGCAATAACTGTCCCTCTATCAGCCGAGTTTATATTTACTTATACTGCTGTGTACTCTGGTAATATCAACAGTATGACCCATTTCAGGAGCTAAAAAAAATTACGATTTAAAATCAGAGCATAGCTCACATTCACTAAAATATTGAAATGCTATGCTGATTCAAAATGACCACGAGGTGACTGACAGTCAAAGCAAAGTGCGGTTTGAACGCCCCCCCCACTCAATTAAAAGTAAAAGTACCACAATTTAATTATACTCAAGAAAGTAGAAAAAATGTAAAAATGTACTCAAGTACTGTAACAGAAGCATTTGTAATTAGTTACTTTCCACCTCTGTTATTAGTTAACTCCCATCACCTGTTTGACCTTCGTCAGATGCCCTATTTAAAGTCTCCTTTCTGTTCAGTTTACTGCCGATTACTGTTTTGTGTCACATGTGTTTCTGCTACCCAGAGTTATTTCCTTCCCTGTGTTCATGTGGATTATAATTTAAAGACTTTCTTTGTGGAGTACCGTCATCTTTTTCGCCTTCCTTGGAGTACTATGACAAAAAAAATAAAATAAATTTAGTGTATTTTATCATAAACAAATATCTTTTAGGTAACATTTTGAATAATTATCACTATCATCCAGTGTTTCTGAAAATATCCTATGGGTTTTGATAACATGTTTATGAGTAGTTCATAATGAAAAATCACATATATTAATTTAATGCATCAAATTTATATAACAATTCTGCATCAAGTTTGCAATATGTCCATGAAGTAAATTGTCAAGATTGCAGAATTAGTTTATTGCTTTTCTGTCTAAAATGTTCATACTTCAGTGCTACTTTCAGCCCTGGGATTTGTGTGAAACTTTCAAATCAGTTCATTTACAGCTTTGATCTTTCTCAAAGGATTAATCCTACACAGCATGCAACCTTTCTTTAGCTTATTTGTGAGTGGAGAAAATCTGTTAGAAGTTACAGAGCTTAATGTATCTAACATTTTCACAATCTGAATGGTACATTTGCTTTTTGAGCAACTGTGCCTGTATTCTATAATTAAGCCTCTATTACTTCTGCTCCACTCCTGTATTAACTGTCAGATCTCATCACTTTGCAGAGAAAAGGTCAAAGACTCTACAGCAAAGAGCACTGGAGTCTCAGTCTGGTTTAGTAGACTTGTTCATATCAGAGTTAGGGCTCCCTGTGGTGCAGCTTAGCCTGGTGAAAATGTGTTTACAAGTCCCAGTAAAGTCGCCTCTTACTGGCTGGAAGCACACCTGCCCCTTTAGAGATGGCCTTTACACATGTAGAGCTGTCAACCATCAAGAGCAGTCAGAAAGAGAGTGGAGTGGAACAAGGTGGGCAGGTGTCATTTCTGCTGACTGCTCTGGAGGGAAAACGTGCACACGGTCACACATGAGCGCACACGGACACATACACACACATCTGGAGCGAAGCTAAAATACCTGGAGAAAGCTATCTGCTGGAATTCACATTCGTTTCAATAGCAGCTGGCTCTGACTCACGCAAGTACACCATTGAAAGCTGCCATCTTTGTTTATGGGTGCTATGTTTCGGACGCAATTGCATGCTAGCCAATCGTAAATGACATGACCAGTCACACTAAAGCTGGAGGAAAATGAGATTGCGACAAAGCTGACTGGCAGAACAATGATTCTTATCAATGGTTCTTTAGTACAGCGTGACCTGTGTAGCTGTTTCACAACAAATCACTTTTATGAACTGATTCTTTTGAATCATTCAAAAGATTCACAATCTTACTATACTCTTTAATGGGAGTTTACAACTAAGGGCCAGATTTACTATCAGCTTGCACCAGTGCAGACCCTCATTTGGCGTTAAAAAACTACTGTCAGGATTTACTAAAAACACACAGTGGGGAAATTAGCACTGAAAAGGCGTAGAGAGTTATTTTTGAGACTGACCTTATTGAATATGCATTTGTAGGAGTTTCCTTTTTGATTGGTAAATTTATGGGAGGAGAGTATTTAAAACAACCACTGCTCATGGACATCCCGGCTGAGCTCTGCCCACAGAGCTCATCACATGTAGACTGTGACGTATTACAACAGCTCCAAGACTCAG
>JAFVLL020007376.1:0-55288 GCA_021397915.2 Tor tambroides
GCATGTAATGCACACATACACCTCTATGGAAACACATGCCCATGCTAATTTGCACATAAAAACCCATGCATGCTATTATGAGATGTTCCAAATAAAGAGATTGTCTTTCCTATCAAATCTTTGGCTTACCTCCTCTCCTCTTCTTTCACCTCCTCTCTCTCTCCCCTCTTTCTTCCTTTTTTCCTCCTTTTTCCTTCAAAGCAATTCCAAACCTTTCCTCTCCCTTCCTCTCCTTCCCAGGTCAATCCTGTCGCCTCTGTTCCCCACTTCTCTCCTCCCTTTTTCCCCTCTCCTCTCCTCTCTTCTCTCTGATTTTCAGATGTTCACAGCAGACTCATACACGTGCACAGCCTGGGGGCGGAGCCACTGCTTGCTGCTCCTGCATTCTGCTCAGTTGTCAGTCATCTCACTTCAGCCAATCAGAAGAGAGCAGCTTGTGTCAGTCAAGGGGTACCGGCGAATATGAGCCCTGGAGGTGGGAAATGTGTGGAAAAAAAAGTAAGAGAGAGAGAGAGTGTGTCTGCCGTGTATGTGTGTGTTTTGGAACGAGGCCAACACACTATGCGCTATTTTTAAACCTCACTGTAGGGTGGCAAAAGACTCCATTTTCTGAAAGAATCGGGTATATTTCAAAGCCTCAAAATAGCTATATGCTCAATTAAATCTGTTTTGATTGAAGAAATATGAAATCGTGGAATTCATCATGGGATAATTATAGTCTGTAATGGTATTTTGATGTAATGTCTCTCCATGTAGCAGTGGATGTGGTCACTATAGTTACTACAGAGTTTGTAATGGACTAAAAGCTGCACTGATACCATATTAACAATTCTGAGCTCAACTGTTACATATAACAATACAAGGGTGTTGCTCTGTGGTAGTTAAGGTGGTTGTTTGGGTGTTGTAGGTGTTTGCTTACCAACCCAAATCAAGAAAGCTCACCCCACAAGTCTCTGTGATATAATGTTCCCAACAATATGAATTTGGTTGCTTGTTCAATGTAAGCCTATGGAATGAGAAGTGTGAGCTGATATATATATATAAAAAAACTTGTCTGACATGCACAGAGTAGATTTCAGCAGGAGATTAGAGGTGATAGGCACTAATAGGTGATAATGATAAGTGAGAAGAGCAAAAGACAAGAAAGCAATAGGATAGGAAAAAATAGGAATAGTATACGGTTGGATAGGATAGGCCAGAAAAATAATAGCATAGGTCTAGACAGAACAGCATTAGGAACAAAAATAGGAAATGCAAAGGATATTATAGGACAGAAGAAAAAATATTATGAATAGAATAGAATAGAATAGAATAGAACAGAACAAGACAAGACAAGATATGATAGGATAGGATAAGACAGGACAAAAAAGGATATGATAGGAAACAACAGGAATGGAATAGAACAGAAAAAGACAGGATAGAAAGCATTAGATAAAATAAGATAAGATCTGATAGGAAAGAATAGAACAGAATAGAATAGAATAGAATAGAATAGAATAGAACAGAATAGGACAGGATCAGACAGAAGAGGATAGGGTGGGATAAGATAGGACAGGATATGATAGGAAAGAACGTGAACAGGATATAATAGAATATAATAGGACAGCATAGGACGGAATAGAATAGAATAGAATATGACAGGATAGGATAGCAGGATAGCATAGCAGCAAGAATACAAAAAGCATAGGACATGAGCATAGAATAGAATAGAACAGAACAGAATGGAATAGAATATGACTTGATCAAATTAAACAAGAAACGATGGGATGAGACAGAACAGGATATGACAGAAGAAAGAATAGGAACAGTATATAATAGAATAGAACAGAATAGAATAGGGCAGAGTAGGATAGGACAGGACTAGGATTAGGACTAGGAATAGGATAAGATAAAGATAGCAATAGGAATAAGAAAAGCAAAGAATAAAACAGAAAAGAATGGAATAAGATTAGGCAAGAACTGGGCAGTAAAGAACATAAATAGGATAGGACAGCAATAGGAAAATGAATAGAATAGAATAGAATAGAATAGAATAGAATAGAATAGGACGATACAGGTCAAGATATGAAAGAAAAGGAAAGGATACCATAAGAAAGAATAGAATAGAATAGAACAGAATAGAATAGGACCCAATAGGTTAGGAAAGAATGAGAATAGGAAAAAAATGGGAACAGGAAAGCAGAAGAGAACAGATAATATAAGAGAATAGATGATTATGAGATATGAGAATAGATTCTGAGAATAGAGAATAGCAAAGTATGATGGTGAGATTTGAGAATAGATGATAAATTTAGAATATAAGACAGGACAGGATGACATAGTAGAGGAGAGGAACAGAGGGGAACAGGATGATAGAAGAACATAGGGGAACTTGTGCATTCCTGGCAGTGTCTGGTCACAGCTGGGTAGACCCACAGTTTCTGACTGAGACTGAGGCACTTAGACTGAGCTACTGAGGCAGTGAGGCAGTGAGGCAGCGGGTGAAAGGAGGAGGGGGCCTTGCCTACGTGACTTTCTGTGCATAGCACCCACGTACCCCATCTGCCCCGTCCTCATCCTATCAAATAAGCGGAGAAGACAGTGTTTGGGATGAGTACAAACCAACATTTGATGGACATACAGAGACGGCGCATCACAAAAAACACATAGACCATAAGAAATGAGACAGATTCCTGTCTGACTGCCCATAGCAACAGCTCCAGTGCTGCACGGTCTCCATTGGGCGAGTCAGTCGGCTGCATGATATACCAATGTCGGCATGCCAGCCAATCAGACACTCTGTCTGGCTGAGCTGAATTCCATGCTCACCATGGTAACAGAACTACACACTTGAGTCAGTCAAACATGGAGTTCTGACATCCATAAACCACATGTGACCGCTGACTCCATGCGAAGAGAAAAAAACAGAAGATGTCATAAATCAATACTGTTTATGCGTTGGCGGTAGCATAAGGACCTACAGAAGACTCACACTAAACAGTGATGCATGAAATAGCTTATTGGAATTCTTTTGGTGCTACAGAGCCATAAAAGATGCATCTAGTTTTGAGTGGCGGTGTGCTATGCTTCATATCTGTGGCTCTGAATTATAATTCCAACTAGATTGTGCATGTGCAAAAGTTGACGCCACTATGTTACAGGGAGTTGCTAGGCTATTCTGGATGATTTCTAGGGTGTTATAGATAATTCTGGTCTCTAGATATGGCTCAAGTCCCTTATTTATTGTATGTCTATGGGATTTTCTTTGCTTGTATTATTTAAAAAAAAAAATCATATGTCCACTCACACCTCGTTAAAATACTGCACAATTTAAGGCAGTGTCATCCATGTCCATACCACAAAATAAACTTTAATACAGGTTATAGTTTTTTTTTCAGATGACTAACAACATCAAATTAGAGGTAAGGTACTTTTATTCAGATAGGACAATGCAAAAAATAATCAATATTACATAATAATCAATTTCATGCACCATGTTTTACTGATAGGAAATGTGTTAAATGATTCTGACAATTTGTGTCAGCATCATAAATCAAAAATTAGATAACAACTAGATGAAAATCTATAAATGTGAACCAGCTCTGCTTGGCAACAGTTTTGTCTGAACATGCTACACACATGAAATATGATGCTCCATCAGTGTCATCATCTTTTAACCCTGATGAAGCCATGACTATTGGTCAGGGGAGAGTTAAAAGACCCACCTCTTCTCCATGATGATAGGCTCTCCCAGCTGTTCATCTCCCTGAGCTCAATCAGGAAGAAGCTCTTCACAAACTGGTACCAATGGCACTTTTCTATTGGCTGCAGATGCATAAGCATTAGTGACATCATTTTCCATCCCACTGCAGGGGTGAAGGAAAAATCGCAGCTGCTGGACAGCTGTGCAGATGACAAGAAATAGAGGAAGAGGGAGAGAGCGAGAGAGAGAATAAGTTTTCATAATGTTTTGTTTCTGTAAAGGTGACCAAATGTGATGAGGTATTTCAGATTTTCAAATCACGGCTACTAGAACTCTAGCAAAAAATATATTTTATATTTTTAATATAACATAAAGGCAGTCTACATAATTCAACAAATTACAAATAAACACTATTCAAATTATTGTAAATAAATATACAAATACTTATTAAAAGAACGTTAACCAAATATTAACCAACCCATGTAAGTGTCTAATAAATTTCTGTATTCAAATAGTGCCATCTAGTGGTGTTTTTTTTAGAAATACCAAAGAGACCCACAAGTGACGAACATCTTTAAAACACAATTGTGAAGCAGGACTGAACTTACTCGTTATAACATTTAAGAAGTAACATAACTTATTAGTTTACAACCCATCTCTATTTAGATATATTCATCACCTTACCTGCGATATGAGCTGAAAACCGATTTTTTCGGGTGTATGAGCTAATGAGGAAGAATTGCGCAGTTTAAATTCCTTTAAGACTGCTCTATAGAGCCTTCCTGCACCTGTGACACCGCCATATGCACATGGACCCTCCATCAGAGCTTAATTACGGATGAGCCGAGACTAGAGGAGTTGTTACTCACTGCCGCGTTACTTTTACTAAGGATGAGCGGTTGAGTCACTGAGTGACGTCAGTGCGATTCATCCCACGCGATGTCACTCACGAGCTTGCGCATCTCTCTTCATAAACAGCACTACAGAGCAGAGTTATTTATTTATATATTTATTTATTATCGATTATCTTAAGTTTGCTTGTGCACTTCAACTATTTAAGTAATAAATAGCCTAAATAAATTCCAGAAAACAATTATATATATATATATATATATATATATATATATATATATATATATATATATATACACAGGTATATATATAATTTAATTTACAGTTGATACCTAATCGTTTTCCGTAATTTATTGGCTTAAAGGAACAGTTCGCCCAAAAATGAAAATGTGCTGAAAATGTATTCATCCTAAGGCCATCCAAGATGTAGATGAGTTTGTTTCTTTATCAGTACAGATTTGAAGAAATTTAGCATTACATCACTTGCTCACCAATATATCCTCTGGAGTGAACTGGTGCTGTCAGAATGAGTCCCCAAACTCAATGTTAAGCATCACAAAAATCCACAAGTAAACCACGAAACTCTGTTTTGTGCTGTTTTTGCTTGTAAACGGTGCTTGATCTGAGAATTTCCTCTCCTGATTTACACTAAATTGATTACTTTTTTGCGTTATTGTGATGTTTTTATGAGCTGTTTGGACTCTCATTCTGACAGCACCCATTCACCTCAGAGGATCCATTGGTGAGCAAGTTATGTAATGCTGAATTTCTCAAAATCTCTACCAGTGAAGAAACAAACTCATCTTGGATAGCATGAGAGGGAGTACATTTTCAGCAAATTTTCCATTTTGGGGTGAACTTTTTTTTTCTCGTGCCCTACAGGTATATAGTCTGTTGGATTGTCCACTATATGGAAAAAGACAATTCGAATCATTTATAAAAGATGTAGCAAATGAGAACAGTCAGAACAGGTTAAAGTTTTAGTCAAGTCAATATGTAGAGATTTACAAGGTTTTCTTGTTGGAGTGGTTCAGTAATTTATGTTCTTGTGCTTGTCCTAAACTAGCTCAAAAATGTTTGTGTACTTGTGTGTTTGTGTTATCCTACTCAGTGCAATCCAATATAGTGGCCAAAGGAAGCAGAAAACAGTAGGATGCAGACCACCCACTAGGTAACTATGGCAACAAGTCAACCTTACATTGGTGGGCAGGCAGTCGTGGAGGAAGGCTCACTAATAAGTGCAAAAGTTAACATATAAAAACACTTGTGTGTGTGTGCACTGTACACTTCAAAGAGTACTTAGACAAGTGGGCTTCTGTTCTCCACATATACATAAACACCGCGAGCGTACATCTATCTATCTATCTATCTATCTATCTATCTATCTATCTATCTATCTATCTATCTATCCACACACACACACACACACACACACACACACAATAAAATATAAAATATAAAAATGTCTCTTCATCTCTTCTTAGGTGTAAAATCAAATAAAATCAAATACATTAATCTTACATTAAAATATAAAATATACAGAATAATATTTCTTCTTGGGTGTAAAATAAAATAAAGTATAAACTAATGGGTAACACTATAATAGGTATACAGTAACAAAGCACTTATAAATCATTTGCAAACTATTAGTTTATAGTTAATAGTTTATAAACTGCAGTTAATACATTAATAGATACATAAATAGTGAGTTCATCATTCATTGTCACTGCAATTAACAAAGTTTTATTATTCCGTTTGCTCATATGTAAAGAGTTATATAATGCTGTTAATAAATTATTAACCATAAATATTTCTCACTTTAGATTAGGTCACAGAAAGTCAGAAAATATCATTAATGAAGTGCTTTAAACCAACCTTTACTGGACATTAACTGCATTTGTATTCAGTGTTTCTTGAAATGTTTACAATTACAATTACAATTTAAAAAGAGTGTGCACACACACACACACACACACACACACACACACACACACACACGTTAGGTTTCCACATTTTATAGGGACTTTCCATAGAAATATGATTTCAATACTGTTCAAACTGTATATCCTGTCCCCTAATCCTAACAGATTTATTTTAACAGCATGATTTAATGAATATTTGTATATATTTCATATTGACAGCATTTTGTTATTTGATTTTTTAAGGAACACTGAATACAAATGCAATTAATGTCCAATAAATGTTTAAAAGCACTTAATGACATTTTATGACTTCCTGTGACCTAATTTAAAGGGGTCATGAACTGAGAAACCAAAATTCCCTTGATCTTTTGACATATAATTGCATTGTACTCTTACATCCTGTAACTTTCAGAAGTGAAAACTTTGTCATTAGTCTAAAAACAGCTTATATTGAAGGCAGTCTGCCAAAATGACAGCTTTTGGAATGTTCTACTTTATGATGTAATAGTGTGGATAAGCACCGCCTCCACAGAAGAAGATCAACGCCTGCTTCGACATCACTGCCCGTTCAGTCCCGCCCACCGATTCACGCATGTAGTGTTTATGAGAGAGGTAAACGCACAGGTCTACGCAGAAACCAAACGATAAAAATGGGACTGAAGACAACAAAGCACTGTGCAGTGCAAAGTTGTTGAAAAACAGTGTCTGTGTTGCCTTCCTTCTGATCCCAACGTCAGGAAAGCGCGAATGAACGTTAATTTTAATGAAGTTCAAGACCACATCAGTAAGAACTCGGGCCTTTGTTCACTTCATTTTAATTTATACATTGAAAAGTAGTATAAGTATATTTAAGTCAATGCCCTGTATAAATCACACTTTAGTCTAGTTTTTAATTTAACCCTGTAAAACCTGATATGAAATAATAGTCAAAATCATTTTTAAAGTGGAAAAGTTTCATTAAAAAGAAATCTAAAATAATAATAATAATAATAGTGCATATGTAGTTTAATGTTTTGTATCATATTTGATAGATCAAGCTTTTATGGAACACAGACTCGAGGAGGGATTCGTTTACAAATAATGCACAATTCAACATGGGATTTTCAAAAAGATTGAAACTAAAAGACGATGCTGTGTGCCAACTATATTGGATCCAACAATAATGTCGCAACAGTGTGAGTAACTGTTTTCATAATGTGATCACTATCACTTTGTCTCTTTTTACAGATCATTTGATAAGTATTGAGTTATGTGTTTTTCACATAAATCACAGCAGCATCCATCTATGAGGATGCTGTCAAACATACACAGCTATTAGCCAATCATAGCAGTGGCCGTTTACTTCCAAGTCTACAATCCGCCACGCCTATTCCAGAGTGTTCTGATGAGGGGGGTGAAAACAGAACAGAAAATAGTTTTTTGATGTAAAAATCTTGATAACATTGTTAACAAAGGTTAACAACACATGGTTAACAAAGTTGACCTCAGAGAACATTACAAAATAAAAAACAAAGGCAATTCATGACCTCTTTAAAGTGAGAACTATTATGGTTAATAAAGTGCTACTACTTTCTGACCCTTTTTAATGTTAATTTGAGAAATAATATTTACTGCAGTGTTTATGTGTGCTACAATCAGGCCACTAGGAGTTTTCCTGACTGCTTATTGAGACGCTGTTGCCATGGTAGTGCACGAAGAAGAGAAGTACAAGCTCTTCAAGAAATGAGAAAGAACCTCTTCAAAAGACACGCAAGCTCTTGACCTTCAGAACCACACATATACACAAACTTCATCTCACACAACTTCAAACAAAACCACAGCCCTAGTAACAAATCACACACTTAATTTAATGCCTTGGCCTTCTATTTGCTACACCAATCTAGTCATGTGCTATACATTAGTCTGTTTAATTAACAGAACATGTTGAGGCCAGAATCCACATTCAGCCGACACGAATCCATGTTTAAACATGTTTGTGAGGTTATTTGCTAATTTATTTGAAGAAGGTGATCCAGCATCGCCCTTCAGTAGCTATTAAAATCCTGTAGAAATGGCTCTCTTTGTTGACAAACATTATTTACACATAGAGAATAATTCACTTTAAATACGCTCAATGAACATATCAGTCACTAGGGGGTGCTATGGCTCTTTGCTGGTTAGAGTCTATCAGTGTCTTCCATTTAATTGCGCTAAAAGCTAATTCTACTTAGACAAATAAAACTGTAAATTGAACACATTTCAGTTCGCTCTGACCCTGCTGGGGTTACAGATTGCTTTTTTATTTTGGTTTGTTTATTTCAAAATGTCCAAAACGCAGACTCACAACAAAATATTAGGCTGTGTTTTCAGCTTATCAATTTTAGAGTAATGTACATTAAAATAAAACAGAAATGGGTTTTGATTGTTTGAAAGCATACTGAGAGGACTACAGAATGCTTCGTGTTTACGGCCCAGCCCTAAATCACCAATTACTGGCATCAACAGGAAATACATGATCATTATAGTTCACTTAGACTTAGTGTAATGCCATCTCTCAATCAAATCTGAAGTCAGTTAAAGGCTGAAAATGAGAACAGACCAGTGAGGATACGGTTTTTTCACTGGAAGTCACCCATAGCCCTGCATTAATGTTTTATTATGGCTTTATTGCAAATTTATTACTGTGCATTATGTATTTTATAATGGCTTTATTAAAGATTCTCTGAGAGCCACTGTATTATATAACAGCCATTTAATCTTCCACTTTCTGATTCACATTTTGCATATGCAGTTAAAATTTACAGTCTCTCTCTTCCAGGAAAAATGAGCAAAAATATTAGTGACTCATTCTGCACTTTATACATTTTTATCCAATCAAATGCTCTCTAGAATGAGAATGTCCTGCCCACTAATGATATCCCCTGCTAGCAAGAATAATTAAAAAAGGAGAATGAGACCTGAGATACATCTCTCTCCAACTTAATATTGAAATATATCAATATCAGAGAGCAAATTCAGGCCATATTGTGATGAGTTGTATGTGATGTTTCATATCATATTTATATGATATCATATCAGATTTAGTTTTTTATAATTTTCAGTATTTTTAAAAAATATGTCTATATAGTTTTACTAATTTTACGTCAGTTTTAGTTTCATATTGTATCATATAACATATATCACATCATATCATATCATAGCTATATAACAAACATAATATAGATTCATGGTTCATAGTTCAAAATCATCCTTTTTAATGAATTTCATTGTCACAATTTGTTATTAAAAGTGCAATTTATTACCCTAATTAAAATCTCAGTAAACATACTTAGCCGCTATAAAAATAAACAAGGCTGTCACAAAGAATGGCTGAAAATATCTGAGCCTGAGTTGCATGATAGAACATGAAAAAACAGAACATGCTCTATTTCTAAATGTTTGACAGGCACGCCATATGTTTGTTCATTATGAAGCTGTTATGAAAGCACATCAGCTTTGCTTTTTTCTGCCGCTGGTCATATGGCTCACATCAGCTTTTTGGACACAGCTGGCTGAGGTCAAACTCTCTCCTTGTTCTGCAACATGCTGACAGAAAGTTTCGGAGCCTGACTAGATGTGAGCCAAACGAGACATCTTACTGACATCCGAGGGTCGTGATTTGAGGGGAATATGTGGCAAGATATGGCAATACTGCATCACTTGTTTCCAGCAGCTTCTGCAGCAGCGTTATTGGACAGTGATCACTAAGCCCACACACATCTGCACCCACAAAACTCACAGATTTACTTCAAGCAGAATTTGAGAAGCTGTCAGTCATAAAATTATGCACATTCGGTGCCTCCTATTGTATGTGATTATTAAATAGTTTAAATTCATTTAACAATGTTTTGACCTACTAATAAGAGTGTAGTAGCTATATAAGGCATTATATGTTTAAATCCATTCCACAGATTTTTATTTTTTTTCACAAAATCTGTACAAAAATGGGTCAATGACATGAAAGTCCTTTTCAGATCTGTTA
Source organism: Tor tambroides (assembly GCA_021397915.2). Classification (NCBI taxonomy): domain Eukaryota; kingdom Metazoa; phylum Chordata; class Actinopteri; order Cypriniformes; family Cyprinidae; genus Tor; species Tor tambroides. Next base: position 10,457 of record JAFVLL020007376.1, read on the forward strand.
AGTTAACCCTCATAAAGCCTACTTTATCGTATTTAACATATTCATTTCTGAGGCCTCTAATCTATCAACATTATCAGAACTCTGCTGAAAAAACACACTTCCTGAAATCTGATTGATAGTTTATACTTTTTTAGTAAGTAAACATCTTTTTAGCATAATTCTATATTTTAGCTGTCAAATCTTAACTCATTTTTATAACATAAACACAAGAATGACTTTTATATTGTTCGTAGTATTTTCAGTATGAACATTTAGTGAACTGAAGCAACTTAGGTTTACTTGATTATCTTTATTACTACTTTTAGTATTTTTATTTTTATTACTACTACTATTATTACTTTTTTTAAGGAAAAAAAGCATATTAAAATGTGAGTATCACAAATGATACATGATTCTTTCAGTCACTGTATTGCATTGCATTATATGTTTTGCCCCACAATAAAAACAGATCATAAAACTAAGCATTTAAATACATGTTTCTAAGGCATATTTTTAGGAGATATAGAATGACAACTGATATTTATATGCATTTTTTGTAAGTAGTCTCATGCTATACTGTTATAAATATCTCTTTGACTTGACTTTTTGGCCATATACTGTAAATAACAAAATCTGCACCAAATCACATATTACTCAGTTTGGGCCTAATAAAATTGAGGAGCTTCCCTCCTCGAGTCTGTGTTCCATAAAAGCTTGATCTATCAAATATGATACAAAACATTAAACTACATATGCACTATTATTATTATTATTATTTTAGATTTCTTTTTAATGAAACTTTTCCACTTTAAAAATGATTTTGACTATTATTTCATATCAGGCTTTACAGGGTTAAATTAAAAACTAGACTAAAGTGTGATTTATACAGGGCATTGACTTAAATATACTTATACTACTTTTCAATGTATAAATTAAAAGTCATTTTGATATTTTTTCCAGTTCATACATATATACACCTTTTAGGGTTACCCTTTTCAGAATGTTCACATTTACATAAATAAGAATGGAACTTTAAAATAATGATATTGTTAAATGGTTACATCATATGTTATTATGTTTTTTAAACAACAACTGTGTGTAAATTGGTATAATGCTTTAAAAAATACAAAACCAACATGAAAACAAAGGTTATATACCTTACATTTGAAACATTTATCAAACTAGATTTCTGCCTTTCATCTTCTTGGATCCACATTCGTTAAAATGCCTGAAAACTTCAGCTTCAGATTCTGTCTGGGCCTAGTGATCTTATATAACCTGTCTTCATCCCACGATGGTCCCACGGTAGCACAAAGATCGATGATGATAACTAGCAATTCCACTGACAGGTCCGTAAAAGATCAGCCGTTACACTTTGTGCATCACACAGGTCATCTGCAACCTGCCACTCTGAGTCTCCAACCTTGAGAGCTGTGTTTTTAAAGCACACGCTCGAGGGAAGCAGAAAGCGATATGTCAACCATCACTCCTCATTAGAGGCCAAATAACCACAGCATGTTGCACAGTACGGTCCGTCAGCCAATTTCTCTGTCCCTCCAAAAGCATATCGCCCTTTTAGTGTGTCCGACTGGCGTCTGGCTCAGCAGTTTGAGCAGGATTCGTCCCTGCGGTTGTGAGCCGAGTTCTTTCTACAACTATTTGAGGTGCTCATTTGTCTGCATTCCACACAGAGAGGAGCCATTTGGATCTGACTGACTAATTTAATCCCTCTTAAATACAGGCCTGAAGATTTCAGAGAAGACCTGTTACACACGGGGAATGTCTGATAGATCCCTGCGTATGTGTGTGTGGCCGTTGCCTTTGAAATGCTGTCTTCAAGGAGTCTGACAAATCCGTATTATTGAAAGCTCAGCAAATTTAAACCCTCTTGCTGAAAAGAGGAAGATGAGAAGGACTAGGAGTGTTGTCTGAGACGATGGTCGTCTTCCAAGGATCTGGTAGGCAGACATGCTGAGATATAGCAAACAAACACCCAGATAAACAGAAAGCGGTGGAAGAAATCTGAGAGATGAGGGAGGTGGGAGATTTATACGCACAGACAGCGCTAGTATTGATTTTCACCTCAAAACCGAATTCTCAGGGAACTCTGGGAAATTTTGGAGGCAGTCGTGAGTCAGACTCTTCATATAGGATTCAGCGGAAACAGAAGCTTTCTCTCTCCCTAACAGCTGCAGGATCCTGTCGCGTCTCGGCTGTGTCAGATTAGCGTGTGTGCTTGTTTCACGAGGAGACTAAGTGTGCGATTATTGTGAGATGACGATATGAACATTTTGACGTTGTATAATTGTGCTAAAGTGTACTGTCTGAATACTGAAGTACGTGACTTTCGAGGTTGATTTCTAGCGGCTTGTCATCTGAGATCTTCTTGAGCTGTCAGCTCTTGGAGAGATTTGCTGCTAGCCCTGTTTGCTTAGATATGGCAGCCGAAGCACCTGTTGACCCCACCCTGCTTGAAAGGAAAAAATGACTGTGCTAATCTGCTCTAGCGTATATGGGGGTCAGGTTTTGCCTACATTATGTGGACCAAATGTCCCCACAGGGATAGTAAAACATGGAATCACCTATACTGTGGAGATCAGCTGGCTTTATAAAAGTTCAAAATACCAAAAGATTTCTGATTGGGATGGATTTATAAATAATGAGATGTAAAAAGTGTTCACTGCAAATCAGTAACCTAAAAATGTCCATCATGTGGTAACATCTAAATCAATTATTACATGGCTATATATAATATAATATAATATAATATAATATAATATAATATAATATATATTTTACATAGCTGTGATAGCTTCATAACTCCTGTACCTCTATTTGCATAGTATAATAAACTAGAAAAATCAAATTAAAAGTAATTAATTTAAAAAACTGGCATTTTGCAATCATTATGATGACAGCTAAATTGTATAATATAATACAATATAATATAGTATAATAAAATATGATGTAACATGAATGTATATAAAACTAATTAAAATACTAAAATTTTACATAGCAGTGCTAGCCTCATGACTCATGTAACTCTATTTGCATAGCACAATAAACTAGAGAAAAAAATGAATTAAATGTAATTAATGTAAAAATGTGGCATTTTGCAATCATTATGATAAAGCTAAATTGTATAATATAATATAATATTTTACATAGCTGTGCTAGTTTAATGCTAGTTTCGTCAGTCGTATCAAGTCAACCAAGAAAAACAAAATTCTGAGGTCAGGTCAAGAAGAAATTGATTAAGCTGACAACTGTACGTTTTTTACAGTGTAGGAGAAATAAAAAATGATTGAATAAAAGGAGAGAAAGAAAAAGAAAAATACAGAGATGATGTATCAGGCACAAATAAAGAGAAAACTGACATATTTAGAAGAAGAGTCCTTCAATGTCTGTAAAACAGTCGATAAAAAAGGTCAAAACAGGTGCATCATCCATCTTGGTTAACAGAATAAAAGGATGAATGACAGAGGAATGGAGCAAAAAAATGAATAGATACTAGACGCAGGGCACCTGAAAGACGAGTGAGGCTTATCTGCGTGGTAAAACGAGGACGAGTTTGTAGTTTAGAGCAAGACAGCGCCTGTCATCAAATTATAGCACACATTAAGTTCGGGAAGGGCCAAACAATTGGCTTTTTACTTCCCTTTTTCTAATGTAAATTTAATTTAGAGAAAATGTTGATTTAATCTCTGCTTAGTACAGCATGACAGAGCAATAATGAAACGATCAAATAAATGCCTCGTTTCCACTGAGCGGTACGGTACGGTACGGTACGGAACGGTACGCATTTATTTGCGTTTCCACTATCAAAAGTTGTGAATGGTACATTCACATAAACTGTTTTCTTTTAAAACCACATGCCAAAAAGATTGCACTCCATTAGAATTCCTACCTCTAGACTCAGAGATAACCACACATAATTAGAGAAAATTTCTGTTTACAAGCTAATTCTATCACACCAGAAAAATTTAGGTCACCTCTCTCAACACACCCTCACAGTTGTTCCTGTGCGAAGCTGAGAGGCCTGTGAGATGAAGAAGCGGTTTACTTCGATCATCACATGTGTCCTCAACTCTGAGGAGCCGACGACAGGAGCTGTGTGAGCAGCCTGCGGTCCTCCAGCAGTGTATGGTCTCTTAGGACCCGAAGCCCAAACATCAAGAAAGTGTTGAGTTGCTGAAGTGTGATTTGTACTGGAAAATTTAGACTGCTGTTCCACTTTTTTTTTGTAATTTCTGCACCACTAGCGGCACCAAAATAACTAGAGTTTTACAATTTTCTGTGGAAAGTATGAGTGTGTTGACAATGCAAAGGTTGCCTCCACAGTGCTAGGGTCAGTAATGACAACTAAATTAACATTTTGTTAAAGAAATAGTTCACATCAAAAATGAAAATTTTGTCATCATTTACTCACCCCCATGTCGTTCCAAACCTGTAGTTGAGGTGAACTATTCCTTTAACTTAAATAAAAAGAAAGACTAACATTACTGGAAAAAAGTGAAGCTAAACTAAAATAAATTACGACTGCAGAGATAACTAATATTTAATAAAAATGATCATGTCATATTAGTTTTTGATACATGGCATATTTTAAAACTTGAAAAAATGGAAACTACAACCAACATAATTTTTGTGTTCCCAATTGCTGTCCTTACAAAAGAGGAGGAAAAAATGCAGAGAGACTGATTACATTAGTCAGAAGAGAGAAAGATGCTGAACTTGCTGCCACTCCCTCAGTTTTATTAGAAACACTTAAGCAACAGGGTTAACAGATTTCTGCAAATTTAATAAGGTAATATAACACAAAGTATAGTTTTATATTAAAATATAAACATAAAATAACTGTGGAAATGCGTAATCGTCACAGTCTGTGAAAAGAGTCCATAATAAAGCTAAAACAAAAATAGAAAAAAAAGGACTAACCAAAAATAAAATGCATGTTTTATAAATTTCACCTACACATTATTAAATAGAACATCTAAAAATGAGCAAAAATGATGTACTATGCAATAAAAAAATTCTAGTCTATGATAGTCCGGTCCATATCACTATAGTAAGTACCACTAATGATTATTTCCAAACAGGTTTCCAAATACTATTACAGCCCCAACCACAAAAATGTAGCCCCGACCTAAACTCACACTATTGGTTGAGCCAGAACATGTTGGATAGAAAAATGTTTCCACCATGGAGCCGCAGTGTTTACAGTTTGTTTGTTTGTTTGTTTGTATGGACCCAACCTGAAGTCAATGAGAAAAATTATTTTGATATTGATACTAGATTTCTGGGTCCATGAAGTCTGAGTGTAAAAAAATGGACACATGACACTAGCTCATCTATTACAGCCAATTCACCCCAATTCAATTTCTGAATCTCACTCAATTCGCCACACATGGACATGCTGTTTTTGCCAAGACATGTAATCCAATTATCAAGTAGAGGTCGGCTGGCGAGTCAGAAATCATGCTTTCAGAACATCAGAGATGGTTTTCATAACCTTGCCTCATCAGGTTTCACAGCCTTGTAAGTTTCAAGTTCACTAGAACATTTTATTTTATGCATTTTGAGTTACAATGTTCCAAATCTCTCCAATGCAGTTGCAAAAGGCATATACAGGCTCTTTTATCCAGCTGTTGAGGCGCTCTAACGAATACTCTACAGACTAACGCTTCACAGTACCTTTGTGAGTGTTTTTACTTTCACAAACCAGGCGATAAAACAACAAGTGCTGCTGGAGAGGATGGACAGAAAGGGATTTCAGAAATCATGCAGCAGCTGAGACCGTTGATTGAGACCGACGAGCCGGTTAGCTGATTAAAAACGCCTGATCTCCACCACCCAGCCTCACAATTTGTAACTTCATCAATTACAGGATTTTCCAGCACCGCAGAGATAATATCGATCCAGCGCATTCAGTCAAATGCATTTACAGCAGGATGTTTTCACGGCCTTCTCTCGTTCAGAAGCCAGCTGTGGGATGGATATATAACAGCCTCATAATGGCTTTCTGTGACAACATTCTCTTTCAGTCGTGTAGCAATTTAATTAGTAATCTCGACGACTGCCTGTCACGGGGAGGTAAACAGAGGACGAGAGGGAAAATATGTTTATTAGACAGTTATATTTGGAAAAGTTCCCTCGTTCTTTTTTCTGGACTGATTTAAATCGCTGCAGAGACACATATCAGGGTGATTAGCGAATGAGAAAAGTAGAACACCAAAATGAAACAAATCTACTGTAATATCTTTTCAGATCTGCTCTATTATGTGAACTTGGCCAATTTTCTCTCTCGTTTTCCTTTTGCTCTACAGGATTTGTCAGGAGATGAACTCAAACATCTCTTCAATTTTCACTTTGGCTGGCCGTGAGAGCCGATATAATTATTTCTCAGGTCTTTTTTTTCCTAACGAATTTCTCTCATTGTTCAGCAGAAGGTCAAGTCCTTGTCTCTCTGCCGCCATCCGGGCACAGTGCGCTCAGAGGGCACAGCTCAAAGTCCACCCGCTGTGGCGCTCGGAGGGCGAGCAGGTGCCCCTTTAATCTGCCAACTGCAGGCTCTTTAGTTATAATGGGTTTACAATAGTCATTTTGGAAGAAGAGACTATTGGAGGAGGGATGTCGCACATGTGACCTGATATCCATGAAGAATGAACCATCTGCTGCGCTTCAAGACAAGTCCGAAGGAATGGGATACTGGAGAGAGGAACACACAAGATGTCTGTCTAGCAAAGAAATCTGTCCCCCACTCTATTACAGTTATTATTTGTCCTTTATGGGTAATTCTCACCTGCTCGGGTCACATCCAAGTCATATTTCACCCTAACATCAGAAGTACATGAGAATTTATATTTCTCATGTCTTTAAATTAAACTTATTTTAGGAGCAATGTGCATTGCATTGTGAAATTATTTTCATCATTTATTTTAACTTCCTCCATCTCCTTATTCTCACATTCTCATTTCCGTAATGCAATTACTTAAATCATGATGCATTCACAGTTGTAAATACAGCAGTAAATGTGAGGTATTTATGATAGTCTTTTCATTTATCATTTTAAAGAGTAAAAATGCTTGACATATTACGGTACTGAGAATATTTTTATGGCAATAAAGCACAATGTCACTGAAAATAACCATATATATATATATATATACACGCACACACACACACACACGCACACACACACAAAATACAAACCTTGACTTACCCTTAAAATAGTGCATTTAATGCTTTTACAGGCAAAACGATGATGAAACTACAGTGCAACTATATACATACACTATATCATACAAGGAATATCACACAAATTAGTTTCCCGCTGTGGCATATTTTAAACATAAACATGAAATGCCAGGGGTAAGAACAGGTAATGACATTTCTGAAATGACATCATTAGCCCTGTTTTCTCACCAAGTTTAAGTTATTAACATTTTAGCAAAAACAGAGAAGGAGGGCACTGAAAGAAAGACGAGAGTGGAGGAGGGAGGGAATGGGAGTGAGTGCTCTGTATTTAATTGCTTTTATTCAGGTCATCAGATGGGTGAACTACGTGACAACTGTACAGTAGATGTGTAATTAGATAGGAGGAGCAGAGGAGGAGAGGAGCAGAGAGAAGGGACAGCGACAGATGGAGGGGTCACACAAAGGTTACTGAAGAACAGTGAACAATCCCACCCACAAACACACACACCAGAACCACAGGCTCCAGCAGCGTTAGCAGTGCAGATGCACATCAAACGGACTTTGATTCATTAAGGCGGTGATTAGAATCAGGAGATGACTGTGTCTAATTTTCCAATGAACCAATGACTGACCACATTTAAATCGCATTTTCTCTCTCTCACACTTTCTTTCTTGAATTAGATGTATGTTGTGTCTAATCCCAGATTGTAATCCTTCACACTACAACTGTTCCTCAGCTGCCGTTGGATCCTGCTGAATTATGATCGTGTAACATTTAAACATGAGATACTTGTATTCTGCTTACTGCACAGTGAAAAGTACATACTGCTTAGTATTTAAAAATATTATGTGCAACAGTATTTTCTTTTGATTTATGGCATATGTGACCTGGACATATGCATTTGTGAGATTCACCTTTATGATAATAGTGTTTTTATAGGCAAAACAATGATGAAACTACAGTGCAACTAGAAAGAAATATATGTATTTGTTTTAATACAATTTTCTTGGTGTTGTAGGACTATTAATTTAGTTAATATCACATGCATGTCTCCGACTTTGGAAACATTCAGAAACAAAGTATAACAAGTGTCTACTGATTCTTATTTAAAATGTTCACAATCAGTATGCATTACACAACAGAAATGGTTTGAACATTACTATACCACATCGTTGCCACATTACATTTGAATATTCATTTTGATTTACTTTTATACAATAGTTAGTCACAGCTGTTGAATCTGATTGTGTTTTGCCGTGAAGTGTAACAGTTCTGTTGTGGCTAGTATTTGCATCAGTGGAGCAAAAACAGACAGCAAACTAGCAGAAGTAATTGGTAAATTAGAATTTCATTAATTGAAATGTTATATAAAAGTAATATCACACTCGCAATATTAAACAGGCAAGTACACTGCATTTCCAAATAGCAGCATGGCTGTGTGGCCGAGTACCAAATGTAGTCACAGCCGTGCAGCTATTTGGAAAAATAGAACAATTGCTTAAATACTCACTGATTAAATTACTATTAAAGTAATGTGTTGCTGCTACTAGTAAGTCAGTTCACTCTGCTGCCATCTTGCCATCACTGTCAGCAACTATTTTCAAGCAGTTTGAAAGTACTAGAATGGAGAAAACCAAAATATCCAAAATTCATGTTTCAAAAATATGTCAATTTACCAATAATATTTGACAATGATGGTATGATAAAATGTGTTTCTTTTGCACAAATTAGCCTACATGCACATAGAAAACTGCAAGTAGTATGCATACTGCATCTTCAAAAATACTATGTAGCATGCAGTTCCAAACATATGTGCTTGTCTGTTAGTTGTCAGCTCTGAGTAAACACAAATACGTCTGTTCCCCAAATGAATCTTGGCAGGATCTAGCATGGAAAAAAACCTGAGAGGGTTCCGGGTATCATCACAGATGAGGGACTTCAATCATCATGCAAATGAATTTACCCAAGATGCCACTCAACTGCAGGATAAACCTCAGCGAGTCAAAGGAGCTACACTGCTCAAACATACCGTGACATGTTTACATATTGCCAATTAATAATCCAAGAAAAGACCACCGACACGTGTTTGCAGATTCCTCAGTGTTTGGTTTAGAGATACAAAAGATTAATAATGATGAAGCTCTGTGTCAAGAGACGACCGCAGACAGATGAACGCGTCTCCACTTGAGATGTGAGGAAAGAGAGGGAGGAAATGAAAAAGCAGATATCAGGCTCAGAACGGCTGATCAGAACCGAAGACAGAAGTGGCTTCAGGACTGCCACAGTATCGCTGCCAAGAACAGCAGCAGATGCTTGTGAAAACCAGAGCGGTCTGAATGCTTGAACTCCACCTGACCTTGAACACACACCCTAGTCTCTGGACAGGCACATAAAGACCGGGTTTAAAAGTGCTCCAGTTGACCACAAATCAACCCCGGGTGGAGGGAGGTCACAGTTGCACGGTGAGAACTGTCAGTGAGTGGTGAGCCCCTGCTTGACTTTATGACCTTCTCTTTTCATGAAGTCACAAGTACCTTTAGTGCAGTAACGCTACGGTCCTGCATGCAAGAGACAAAAATAACCATCCGTCCACTGCATGGTCACTCTCCAAGATAATCAAAATGTTCATATGAGAGCACTCAAAAAGGAAGCATAATTCAATCAAAACAATAAAGCACCACATTGGTTGGCAGATATGAGAGCTGCGTGTTTGTCTATGAGCGTTTTGAAGTCTATTTCAATATCAACACTGCCTGAGGACGTATGCCAACATTTAGTTTCCAAATTTATTTTCTCTCTGAGTGAATCTCATAAAGTAATGGATGGTTTATATATCAGTCCTAAATCATAAACAAAACAATAAAAAATTGTATTTTTAAAGTAGTTTGTAGCTCATTGTAGCAATACACACACACACACATACATACATACATACATACATATATATATATATATATATAGTCAGGTCCATATATAGATATATATATATATATATATTTGGACACAGGCACAATTTTTATTATTTTAGCTGTAGACCAAAACATATTCAGGTTACAGTTATATAATGAATATGGGCTTAAAGTGCACACTCTGTGCTTTAATTCAAGGGTATTCTCATCAAAAATGGAGGAAAGGTTAAGGCATTACAGCTCTTTAATATGTACCTCCCCCCTTTTTCAAGGGACCATAAGTAATTGGACAGTTGACTCAGAATCAGAATCCGAATCAGAATGAGCTTTGTTGGCCAAGTATGTTTACACATACGAGGAATTTGTTGTAGTGACAGAAGCTCCACAGTGAAACAGAAAGACAGCAACAGGACAGGACACAGATGATAAAAGAATAATATCCAAATATCCAAACAGAAAACGTACAAAACAGCAAAAAACACAACATATAATATAGACAATATAACATAGACAACAGAAGCTGTTTCATGGACAGTTATGGGCTATTCCTTCATTTTTTTTACATCAATTAAGCAGGTAAAAGGTCTGGAGTTGATTCTGTGTGCCATTTGTATTTGGAAGCTGTTGCTCTGAACCCACATCATGCGGTCAAATGAGCTCTGCATGCAAGTGAAACAGACAATTGTTAGGCTTCAAAAACAAAAGAACTCCATCAGAGAGATAGCAGGAACATTAGGAGCGGCCAAATCAACAGTTTGGTACATTCTGAGAAAAAAAAAAGAACACGTTCATAGAGGACAACAGTGGTGGATGATTGGATGATCCTCTCCATGGTAAAAAAAAAAACGTTTCACAACATCCAGCCAAGTGAAGAACACTCTCCAGGAGGTAGGCATCTCACTGTCAATGTCTACAATCAAGAGAAGACCTCACAAGAGGAAATACAGAGGGTTCACCACAAGGTGCAAACAAGGCCAGATTAGACTTTGCCAAAAAGCACTGAAAAAAGCCAGACCACTTCAGGAAAAGCATTCTTTGGATGGCTGAAATTAAGATCAACCTGTACCAGAATGACAGGAAGAAATATGGAGAAGGCTTGGAACAGCTCATGATCCAAAGCATACAACATCATCTGTGAAACATGGTGGAGCAAAATATACAGCAAAAGCAACCCAGGAGTTTTTGAAGGTAAAAAAGTGGAACATTCTGCAATGGCCAAGTCAATCGCTTGATTTCAGCACGATTGAGCATGCATATCACTTGCTGAAGACAAAACTAAAGGCAGACAGACCCACAAACAAATAACAACTGAAGTCAGCTGCAGTAAAGGTCTGACAAAGTATCACAAAGGAGAAAACCCAGTCTCTGGTAATGTCCATGAGTTCCAGACTTAAGGCAGTCATAGCCTGCAAAGGATTCTCAACAAAATATCAAAAATGAACATTTTATTTATGATTATATTTATGTGTCCAACATTTGAGCCCCTGAAAATGGGGGGACTGTGTATAAAAATGGTTGTAATTCCTAAGCATTTTCCCCCGGTTTCACAGACAAGGCTTAAGCCTAGTCCCAGACTAAAATGTAAGTCTGAGCTGTTTCATCTGAAAGAAACTTGCACTGACTGATTTTAAAATATATCAGTGCCTTTGTTGTGTCTCAAGATGCACACCAGTAATGTTTTTTTCTAAGCACGTTTATAAAAATTACTTAAATGTCCTAATTGAGCTATGGTCTAATCCTGACTTAGTCTAAGCCCTGTCTGTGAAACCAGGCCTTTATGTTATATTTTTGTTCAACCCCTTGAATTAAAGCTTAAAATCTGCACTTCAATTTCATCTTGATTGTTTCATTTTAAATCTATTCTAGTGGCATACAGAGCCAAAATTATGAAAATTGTGTCAGTGTCCAAATATATATGGACCTGACTGTATATATATGTATATATGTATGTATATATATATATATATATATATATATACACACATATATACATTTTATTATGATAAAATTTGAAAATCATTCAGTCTGAACACAATGCTTGTTTGTTTTTAAATGAAAATTCATGTAAAATCAATATGACGAATATTACTAGACTGTTTTTATGAGATTTACCTAAATACCTTCAAGACTTCGCCAAAAAAACTAAATAAAAATAAATAAGTAAATAAGTAAATAATAGAATAAAATGAAATAAAAAAATACAAAATAAAAAAAAAGCATCAAAAGTTCATTTCCGACCTAGAAAACTACAGCAAACTGAAGTTTTGGGAAGAACTATGTGACAGTTTTCTAGTGATAGACTGTTGTCTCGGTCAGGTGAGGTGGCCACAAGGAGATTAGCTGCCCTTTCATCTGCAAATAAATTTCTAAAGTATGGCAAAAGCTATCTGAGTTATTTACTTTAATAGTTATTTAAATCCCCTCTGACCCGGAGAGGGGAGCAGGCTTTGCCCTTGTAGCCTCTTGTCATAACCTTGCTAACATTCTGTTAACTTTGACATAAATGCACATGCCTTTGAGCCAACCGGATATTTGTGCATTAGCAAAGAACACTGTACACAGCAAAGTGGAAATTCCTTTTAAAAAAGTGGAAATCCTTAATGTGGGACAGAACCAGAGTGGAAAAGTAGAAGATCAGAAGCGTTTGTTTGGCCATTGATCGCTTCTTACAGAACTGACAGGAGTTCACTGTTGCAATCTGATGAAGCTTTCCAGCCAAAAGCTGACTTTTATTGCTGATTATGTGTTTTTTCCTGAGTTGTGTTGTGGTGTTTCTCTGTTCTTTATGAAGGTGACTGGAGAAACAGATGTGTACTGCACTCACTGCTCTGAGGAAGGACACTGCAATAACGTCATATTCTCCTGAGACCTTGCAAAAATTTGTTCATGTTTACTCACATTTTATAACATTGCTCAGCAACACTATTTAGTGCTATTTTTCCTCTTTTTCTCAATGAAGTGAGACTGAACCGCTTGCAGTCGACATGCCTACCCATTCAGGATTATCAACAATAAAATAAATAGGATGGCTCTTGATTTATCCATTAGGAATTGATTGGATGAATGTGAGTTTGCTAAACAATGTCTAGCTATCTGGCTATTGGCTCACATTATCCAATAACCTGCATGGAAAATTCACTTCAGAGGAAGAGCAAGTTATTACATTTTGATTGTCATGATGACAACAATGGCTGTGCTGATGCAGCAGAACCAAAGGCTTAAACCTAATGGAAACTTTTAAAATAATTATGTTGCTTTCTTGGTATTTGCTTCTGGTATATATCACATCATTATTATAACATGTATAGTGGGGACTGAAAATTCTTACAATGATAAATTAATAAAATATAAAATATTTAATTTCATTTCATTTTTATTGTAATAAATATGTTGTATAACATGAAAAGCTTTTATTACAAAAATATAAAATACAATAATGTAAATTACATTATATAAACACATGACACACATATATATGTATACACACTCATACACACTCATACACACACACACACACACACACACACACACACACACATCTATATATCATATTTATAGATAAATGTGATATGTATCACGCTAATTCACTGATACTGATAACATCATTTGTAATGAAAAAAAAAGTATTACATTTTAACTATTAGGGTCAAACTTTTTAATATTATCCAGTGTTGTTATTAACTGAAACTTAAATAATAATAATAATAATAATAATAATAATAATAATAATAATAATAATAATAATAATGCTTTCAGTAATTGCAATAAAACTGAAATAAAATATAAATATTAGATGAAAAACGTAAAAAAAAATTGAAATGTTGCCTTGGCAACTAATTGAAATACATACATTAAAGTACTAACATTTCTGAAACTAAATCTGAAATAAAAATAAATAGAAATAAATAGAAATAAGAAAAAATAATAAACATAAAAAATAAAAAATACTAAAATTAAAATGAAAGCAAAAAACAAAATAAAAAAATAACAAATAGTATAATAGTATATAAATAATACTGATATTATCATTGTGGTCACACAATATTTGAAATTACAAAAAAGTCCAAAAATGTCCTCTTCAGGATGAACCAAGGCTATACTATACACCCTCTGAGATATTAACAAAAACACACAATGAAAAAAATGAAATGAAAGGCTCTCAAAATCATTTATCTGTAATGGACTAATTCATATCCACCTCTCCATCTGTTTTTGTAATCTATACGACAGCTCATTTCTAATGGACGGCTGATGTTGTCCAGTCATCTCCTGCATTACTCATCTGTTTCTCATTTTGCATCCTTTTCTTTTCTCATCCACTCTCTCATCTCTTACACAGGCCAATCAGGACCTTTTCTATTTCAAAGTCCATTTTTCAAACACTTCAGCTGCCTTTCATCTCAATGTTTTTCCTCATACATAGAGAGAGACTGAGAGAGAGACGAGGAGCAGCTCATCTGGAGAAAGCAGAGAACAATCTCTTCATCTTCAAGAACCACCAGCCTCTGCATGCACAAACATCTTACCACTCCAAGCCCTGGATCAGGTATGACATATCTCACTCTCATGCGCTCTGTCTCGCTCCCTTCTTCTCTCTTGCTCTGTTCTGGAAGATGAAAGGCAGATGAAATGTTCATAGCTTTCACGAAGTGTTCGCGGTCCATACAGTGCTCGAGCATCACCTTGTGCGTTCCAAACACAAGTTCAACACACACACACACACACACACACACACACACACACACACACACACACTTTACTTCAGAATTCAGTCTCGGTTACTTTCAAAGTCAGAAATGTTTGTAGGTTTATGTGCGTAGGTGTTTATTTGTTGTGATTCTATGATGTTTAAACCGAGATGATCCTGACTGAACGCCGTCGTGACAGGAAGTCTAAGTAGTTCATGTCATATAAAAGGGCAGAGACTGATGAACAAAAAAAACCCCACTAACACTCGCCTGAGAAGACAGAAAATGTATTTATACACTTTCCTACCGTTACCAGAAAAGTCCTAGTCAGTTTACTCAGCGGCCATCTTGAAAAAACCAAGCATGGTTTCTCGAAATCCTCAAAACTGTTTGTAACACTCAAGTAACCTTTTATTTCATAATATTATATTATATGCAAGTACAGTTTTTTTAAAACTACTTTTAAGATTTGATGTACACTACAAGTGAATATCCAATACAATTAAGCACACTTATATCAGTAAATTTCTTTGTGACTTGGGACTATAGAACCCCCAAATTTTCAACCACTACCACAGAGTAATTTGTAAACTGATAGATTTAACATGTCTTTTTGAATATATCATAGTAATTCTGTATAAAGACTGAGATTACATAAAACATTAGTCAGAGCTATTTTAGTTGCCTACTTTTCCTTTCTGTTCTCTCGTTCTCTTCTTCCACTCACCTGGTTTCTTTTGGAACACAACATTTGAACACTTTGACAAGGCTTGTGTACATAATCAACAGCAGCTGGACCTATTGAAGCTGGCAGACGGGCAGGTAGACAGGTTTGCAAACCAGACAGGTGCACCGTTGTGATCAAACAATGCTTCTGTTTAGTTCTATTCAGCTGTATCTAGGCATTGAATTTGGAAACCGTTTCAACAAGCATTTTCTTGTATAACGATGGCTTGACACATTGTCATTGTTATTTTAAATGCAATAAAATGCCAAAACAAACAATAATCACAGCACCAGTTTTGTCTGTTCTCAGGAGGGGAAGGCGACAGCGGTGTCACAGGGTTTTCACTGCCGTTCAACCAAAACAATCTGTCTCGCATCAAGCCTACCTAACACTGACAAGATGACAAGCTGACAAATCCTTAATCCAATCCCAGCGATGAAACGACACGAAAATGATCCTAATGTTTCGATCCCACCAACAGTACCCTGGAGAAAAGAATAGATTTCTGCAGCCAAACCAAGACTTGGTGGGATGAGCTTGTTCATATGTTGTACACACTGATATCTGTCAAACCCAAAGGTTAATTAACTCCTGGCAAACATGAAGTAAAAATGATGTTTCTTAACACAAAAAACATTTTTTCGTCTTACTGCTGCTTCCCGTAAAACCTCCATCAAGAAATCTGAATGAGAAAAATAACACACAAAAAAACTTTAATTAAAGACAGATAATGAATCAGAAGTTCTCCATATTTCCACAACAAGCCTCTCCAAAGGTATACATTATTAGCGCAAATGGACCGAGGGCAGTTTAAGCTTCTGTTCCTTCTGATTAGGATTTGGGGTTTTGTGCCGTCTTAATAGTTTACGGCAAACTAATTAAAAACACAATCATTACGGGAGCTGCCCTGGGCTCCTTTACAGACAGAAATAAATAGAGTCGTGTTTGGGAAACTGTGCCTCCCGCCGTGTGCTAAAGGTGAAAGTGCTTTTGTGTGCAGTGAAGTGTGTCGTGGAGATTCGCTTGAATAAGTGTTTTATTCAGGCAGATGAGATAACTGAGCAGTGAAGCAAGACTCACCACTAGTGTCTACTGTACTTATTTTTTATTTC
This sequence comes from Tor tambroides, assembly GCA_021397915.2. Taxonomy (NCBI): domain Eukaryota; kingdom Metazoa; phylum Chordata; class Actinopteri; order Cypriniformes; family Cyprinidae; genus Tor; species Tor tambroides. The sequence continues at coordinate 27,070 of JAFVLL020007376.1, forward strand.
TTTATTTTTTTTATAAATCTTTGCAATTTTATACAAACATCAAACATACAACACATTTTCTTGAATAATTTATTACTGCTAGAGAATCACATTTATTCAAATTCTTTCTGATACCATACTAAGTCAATAATTATTATCATGTTATGGCTTATAAATAATAATATTAAAATATATTAAAATTCTATACTATTTTGTCAAAAAAACACGAGTCAGTTTAAACACTACAAGTCAGTGTAGAGTATGAAAAATCTTAATCTTAAAATTTGAAAAATTATTATTTCTTTTTACATTTAGCAGTATTTTTAAATGACTAGTGTTTTTAAAAATGAACTTTTAGTTAGATGGTGGCAAATGTAATCTAAATGTAAAAATAAGGGAAATGAGCGTGAACAACTACATATGCAAAATTGGCCTTGATCAGTACTAATAAATAAAATACAATAATATATTGCTTTATTGCTTTAGAATACTTCGAATATAATGAATATATTTATTCAGTTTTTTTTTTGTTGTTATTATTTTTGGAGCATCATAGTGTACATCTCTATTCATTGAATGGAGCAGCAGGAACATTCTGCTTAACGTTTCTTTTTTTGTTCCACGGAAGAAAGTGTGTCCTATGGATTTGGAAACGATGGCTAAAAACTGAATCATAACTGCCAGATTTGAAATAAAAATAGTGCAATGTTTCAAAAGTTTCACATTTGCTGCAATTCATTTTTACAGCAAAAAAACTCTTGTACAGAATCAGTACGTTCCTCTCATGGGTCTGGTTTTGTGGGTGTGGGTTTGTGTGTGAACGTGTGTATTTAGGCAGGCCCAGCAAGTTTTATAGTTTATTGACCTGATGATTCTGCCAGGGAATTACTGTCTGATGTGCGAGTGTGTGTGCTGTTGTACATGTGTGTCGGTACGGTAAAGCAAATATTGACACTCATCTCTCTAGCTACATTTTTCCCCGGTGCCACTTTAATTGGCCCGGAGAAAGTCACCACAAATAAATGAAAGCTGACTCTCTAAAAGCTTGTGCTAAATGAAATATTTTTTTTCTCCTCATTGTTCTCATCACCTTCTCACGCTTCCCCACCTCCCTCCATCCGTGAGAAATCTCAAGCCTTTTCCTCTAAGGTAAATAATGACTTAATACAGCCAGATAAAGGCGGAGAAATAATGAAACAGCAAATTGCCATTTGTTTCTCTTTATACGCCATACTCTGTTTGACTTGAAGAATTCAGGGGTGAGAGAGTTGCTAGCTGTTGCAGCAGAGTACACACAGTGAGTTTGTCCCTGTCAGTTTTATCACTGTTTTGACAGGAGTGACATTAGTAAAGACACAGACATGAATGTGTCTGAGTTTTACAACAAGGGCCGAGCAAAACAGACAGCTGGTAGCGCAGTTCCAAGACAGATGCAAACTCTTCAGCTACAGAGCCCTGCAGGGAAAAAAAAAAAAATCTTAAACCAGCCTGAGGTGGCTTTCCTAGTCTGGGTTAAGCTGGTCTGTTTTGACTGGAAGACCAGCTGGCAAAGCAACGAAACCAGATAAACATCAGCTTGGAAGACCATTTTAGGCTGGTTTAAGCTGTGTTTTTTTTCTATACTAGTCCTGGATCTGTAACCATTATAAATGTACACATGCTTCACTTTACATAAACTGTCACTCACGCTGATGTTTTAAGCTCCTGACTCTGATTAAAGCACATTTAATCTTTTGAAGTTTCTTACAGATTTAAAGGTTAAAGCAGTTTTACTGTTAACACATTTCTGACTTTCAACAGTGTTTTTTAAAGAATAATTTTATTTCAAGAACAAAGCGACTAAAACTGACAGTAAGAATCTTCATAGAGAATGGAGAATCATGGATTTCATACAAAATGGAGAAGCGTGAAGAATGACTTGAATAGCATTTAGTAGTTCAGGGTTTATTGTGAACTCCAAGTGATTAAATATGCTTTAATCTGTCAAGTTAGGCATTTGAAACCCTCGTGATGTGAGAGCCCAGAATAAACAAGCTTGCATGACTGACTGAAAGATTGATTTAAAGTAAGCGGATGTAGTCTTAAGGGTCAACTGTTGTATTAAATAGCTCACTTCATCATTTTAGGTTTTGTGTAAAGGCCACTTATATAATGATAGTCAAGTTTTTTTCAACAAAATCAGATCATTTCGGTTGCTGCTGTGCCTTTAAGACTCTATTTGAAAGCTCACTTAACATGTAAATAGCATGACGCTAAGCTTACACCGACCTGTCTTTCAATAATGACATGTTTGCAAATCTTTCATCATAATATGACAGGTTCACACTGAAATATGTCACACAGACTGAAATTGAGATCATTTATAAGGATATGCAGAGCTGTAGGTGCTACACCACAAGCATGGCCAGCATGTTATATAATACATTTAGCACTTTTATTTCCAAGGATCATGCAAAAAATAAAATATAAATATAATATAATAAATAATATAAAAATGTATATATAATAAAATATTGGAATGTGTAGAGACACTGTTAAAAACAGTATTTGGCAACTTGCATGGGCATAGAATATGCGGGGGACGTGTCCCACATTTAATAAAACGTAAATTCATCCCCCACACTTTTTTCGGGCTAGTGTGTTCACACTAGTGTAAATAAATCTGGATTTAAATTCAAAGAGACAGGATTGTCAGTGCATGACCTGATACTCCTATCCAGAATGAGGCAATATGAACATCACGGAGCACACAACACTTTCATGCAGGATGCTTCATTCATTCTCGAAGCCGGGGGGTGCTCTCACGCAGAAAGTCCAAGATGGACTTGTGGAAGTAATAACTTATGACTTGCCAGGAAATCCCTAATATGGACAAAGGCAAAGCAGAAACGTTTTGACTGATGAAACTTGAAGACATTGAACACATGATTGCAACAATATATAGTTTATGTGTGTTTTCAAGTTTTCAAGGTAATAAATAAAGTCTATGAATAATGCAGTGCTAACTGAAATAGCACTTATTATAATATATAAACTATTCTGCCTTATTCTGTGATAAAAATGGAAAAAAACTGTTGGTAGTATATATAAACCAAAAAATTGTCACTAGGAAAATATAAGAAAAATATTATAGAATACAAATTATTGGTTATCTTGTCCAGCAGTGTATTTGATTTCTTAGCCAATTAAAAGTAAAAAATAAGAGGAAAATAAAACTCAATTAAAAAAACAACAACAAAAAAGGTATTATTCCATGTGACATTTCTGTCCCCCTCACTTGTGAATTGATGTATCTTACATGAGATTATTCAGAAGGACATGCAGAGCAGTTTTTCAGTGCTCAAACTGGCCAGTATGTTTTCATAGTACATTTAACATTTATTTTCAGGGATGATGTAGAAAATGTAATTTTATATTCCCATTTAATAGCTAACAGACTTTGGTGTACTGTCTGACAACTCAGGAGACTTTGGCTCAAGGACTGAAGTGAGGAAAAGTGAGGCCTGGGATACTGCTAGAACCAGTGAAGATCCCACGGCAAAATGTCTTGTGTGCTCTCTTACCTAATCCTCTGAAACTAACACTCGCCTCTGCTCTGATCTCATCCATCATCACAACATCTCCAAATACCACTCTGGTCAAATTTGAATGCTCTTAATTTAGTAGTCAACAGCTTTTAAGGTCACCAAATCTTTGTTCAGCTGGTCTTCTTGGCAAGATTCTCTAATAAACTTTGACCTTTGTGGATGAACAACTACTTATGGGAATCAAAGGCAGACGTGCTGTTGATAGGTTAAGAGAGATCATGCCGCAGGAGAACATGAGAACAACTCTTTCTGAATGCCTTTTGAGGTCAGGAAATACAAGGTTTTATTGAATGCAGCAGGGCCGAATTAATAGGGGATCAAAGGACAAATGCCACTGAAAATGACAAACAAACAAAAAAACCCTGAAGAAAATAATTTTTTTTTTTTTAGTTTTTAAATTTGTTTAATTTTAAAGTTTTCAGATTTTCAGAATATATGTTAATGAACTGATTACACTGATAAATTCATTTTAAATAAAAGAACAACAATATGGTTAGAAAAACGTAGAATTAATTAAGAATTAATTTTGGACACAAGCTATAAGACTGGAGTGAATGAAAAGCGATTTATTGTTTGTTTTATTCACCCAACATTTTTGTTTATTCTAAAGACCATAAAAAAGCTGATAGTGGAAAATATTATCTGATTTATTGTCTTGAAACACCCTAAAAATGAAGTGGAACATGTGTGGCTAATCAGGCTAATCATGGCTTGTACAGCACTTTACTGAATGAGTTACAGTTTAGATTTAGACTTTTATATGAGGAGACAACTGAGGAATGCAGACTGGAAATAAAGAGTTGTTTGGTTTGCAGGGACTCAAACATTTACTGAAAGTAATTCTGTAACTGTTCTCCTTTTTCTCTTCCCTCAATGGCCCTGATGAGCACACACACACACACACACACACACACACACACACACACACACACACAAACACACACTTACAGAGAGACACACTACCACCACCACTGACCAATTTTCTCTTTCAAGAGACAGACAGACACATTTGGTCTCCAGGGTAACCTAGCTTTTGTCTATCTCGTTGCCAGGTGACTGGTTGTCATAGAATCCAGACATGTACATTTAGTATTTAATACGAATCTCCAGCTGTTCAGCTGTACTTATTCTCTGTCAAGCTATTTAACCTCCTCTTAATTTTTACACTTAAATGTGATCCTTCTACATTTTGTCACTTTAAAGAATGCCATGACAAATGGCATAAAAACCTATTTTTTGATCATTCAGAACTCTGTATCATCACGTTTTAAAGGGATACTCCACCCCAAAATGACAATTTTGTCATTAATCACTTATCCCCATGTCGTTCCAAACCCGTAAAAGCTTCGTTTGTTTTTGGAACATAATTTAAGATATTTTGGAAGAAAACCGGGAGGCTTGTGACTGTCCCATTGACTGCCAAGTAAATTACACTGTCAAGGCTCAGAAAAGTATGAAAGACCTCGTCAAAATGGTCCATCTGCCATCAGTGGTTCAACCGTAATGTTATGAAGCGACAAGAATACTTTTTGTACAGAAAGAAAACAAAAATAACGACTTTATTCAACAAATTCGGCACCGCATTTTGGGGTGGAGTATCCCTTTAAGATTTCTTTCAGGAAACAAGTGCAGTTCCACCTCCCCCCAGTAGAGGATCCTCGCAAAAGAAAAAAAAAAACAGACAGAACAATAGAATATTAGATAAAACAATAGTTAGATATAATGATAGATAGGCAGAATGATAGAACCTAGATAGATAGATAGATAGATAGACTGAACGTTAGAATGCTGGATAGAACGTTAGATAGAACGATAGATATAAAACGTTAGATAGAACGACAGAACATTAGATAGAACAATAGAATGATAGATAGATAGATAGATAGATAGATAGATAGATAGATAGATAAAACAATAGATAGAACAATAGAACATTAGATAGAATGATAGATAGAAGAATAGAACATTTGATAGAATGATAGACAGACAGAACGATAGAACGTTAACTAGAATGATAGATAGATAGATAGATAGATAGATAGATAGATAGAATGACAGACAGATAGATAGACAGAACGATAGAACATTAGATAGAATGATAGAATGTTACATAGAATGATATATATAGAACATTAGATGGAACGATAGACAGAATGATAGATAGATAGACAGAATGATAAACAGATAGATAAATAGAATGATAGAATATTCGATAGAATGATAGACAGAACAATAGAATTTTAGATAGAATGATAGACAGAACGATAGAATGTTAGATAGAACGATAAGAGGATAGATAGATAGATAGATAGATAGATAGTTAATTAAATAGAAAGACAGAACATTAGATAGAACGATAGATATATAGAATGATAGAACGATAGATAGATAGATAGATAGATAGATAGATAGATAGATAGATAGATAGATAGGTAATTAAATAGAAAGATAGAACATTAGATAGAACGATAGATAGAACGATAGATAGATAGATAGATAGATAGATAGATAGATAGATAGATAGATATAGATACACTATACTGCCAAAAGTATTGGGTCGCCCCCTTCTAATGAACAGGTTTGACTACTTTAGTAATTTCTATGAGTATAAATCTTAATGTTAAAGCATATAATGATATTCTAGGAAATTGTGTGCTTCTAATATTATAGCAACAGTTTGGACAGGACCCTTTTCTATTCTAACATGGCAATGCCTCTGTGTATAAGGCAAGGTTCAAAAAGAAAATTACCAAACACCAATGACTTGTACATACACTATATAGACAAAAGTATTGGGACACCCCCTTCTTTAGAAAAGAAAAATCCACTTCCAGATATGTGGCAACAACGATGGGAACATAATTCATGTATTTAAAAACTGTATTTCCATCTCTGTTGCAACAGTTTTGGAAGTGTCTAAAATGACTGTACCCATATGTACAAGTCATTGGTGTTTGGCATTCTTCCATCTTAGAAACATTGCCAAGCTCCGAAACATGCTACCTGTCTCTGATGCAGAAAAGCTAGTTCATGCATTCATGACCTCTAGACTGGACTATTGTAATGCACTGCTAGGTGGTTGTCCTGCGTCTTCAATAAACAAGCTACAGATAGTCCAAAATGCAGCGGCTAGAGTCCTTACCAGGTCAAGAAAATATGATCATAATACCGCAATTTTACGGTCTCTGCACTGGCTCCCTATTAAGTTCCGTATCAGTTACAAAATATTATTACTTGCCTATAAGTCCCTAAATGGTTTAGCTCCTGCATACCTAACTAGTTTTTTACCACACTACAATCCAAACCGCTTCCTAAGGTCACAAAACTCTGGACTTTTGGTAGTACCTGGGATAGCAAAGTCCACTAAAGGAGGTAGAGCTTTTTCACATTTGGCTCCCAAACTCTGGAATAGCCTTCCTGATAACGTTCGGGGTTCAGAGACACTCTCTCTGTTTAAATCTAGATTAAAGACACATCTCTTTAGCCAAGCATTCACATAATGCATCATATAATCTTGTACTGCAGTTATATCTACTCAAATGCACATTATTCTTTAGCTTGGGTAGAACAAATCATTTTTGCTTGGATAGAACAGCAGCTACGCTAATTATGTCTCTCTTTGTTTCTCTGTTTCTGTTCTGTAACTAGGAATTATAGAAGCTCCAGTCTGGATCCAACCCTTAAATGATCTGAGATGACCGAACACCTGAGAAAAGATAATGCCAACCCCTCAGAGGACGCTCAGACAACATACAGAATTACCAAATACCAGAAATACCATAAGTTAAATATATTAAGGTTCTACAATATATAAATATATTGTGGAAACTTAAATTCCTGTAGAGCTGCTTTGCAACGATTTGTATCGTAAAAAGCGCTATACAAATAAACCTGAATTGAATTGAATTGATGAGTTTTTGGCTCAAGGTCTGCATTTACAGTCACACCAGAGGTGTTAAACTGGGATTAGGACTTGGTTTTATGCAGACCAGTCAAGTTCTTCCACACTGACTGAATCAATAATTTTCTTTTTGAACCTTGCCTTATACACAGAGGCATTGTCATGTTAGAATAGAAAAGGGTCCTGTCCAAACTGTTGCTATAAAATTAGAAGCACACAATTCCCTAGAATATCATTATATGCTTAAACATTAAGATTTGTACTCATGGAAATTACTAAAGTAGTCAAACCTGTTCATTAGAAGGGGGCGACCCAATACTTTTGGCAATATAGTGTAGATAGATAGATAGATAGATAGATAGATAGATAGATGATGGATGGATATCAGAAACACACGAGCCGGTAGAATCATTGTGACTCTGCAGTGTGTGTGTGTGTATATTTGTGAAGGCATGTCTGCCCTTCAACTGACACAGTTTAGAGGGAGCTGAGAGTAGTTGGGTAAATTTGGCTAATTCTGCTGATGTGCCGGGGGAGAGAAACACACTCCAGCTGACTGAACTGGGTTAGTATTAAATGTAGGGCAAAATTCCAAACCAAAACTACCACACACACACACACACACACACACACACACACACACACACACACACAAACACACACACACAGAGAAACACTTTTCTAAATACAAATGGCAGCTGGTGCGCATTGGATACAAAGACAAAACAGAGCGGCTGTGCCACACACTCTCTCACACAAACACACATTAACAATCACATGCACCAAGCTGGCATAAACATACACAAACACACAAGACCCCTCACACAAGTAAACTTTCTCGGGATCCATGTTCTGCTGATTGTCTATTCTGTAAATATTTACCCTAACACTCTCCAAATACCCAGGTCCCTTCATCTGGCCAGCCATTTCCCCCACGCTCCTAATGTGGAAAGAGCCGCAATCACACACACACAATGTGTTTACCTCATCCTCAAAATAAAATACACAGTGCTAATGAGAGTGCAAGACAGAGAGAAAACACAAAGACAAATTCACAAAGACGTGTGTACACACACACCACAAACAGATCCACAACACTCACGCAAGTGAAGAGATACAAATGCATTTGGACAAACTACTGAAGCAGCAACAAAAGACCGGATTCAGTGGGGAACAGAAGCTAACCTGACATAACACTTCAGCTCAAAGAACAGCCGCACAGCATCCCAGCTCACATCTTTTATTGAAAGTGGATAAATGCAAAAAGATTACAAATAAAACATTCATGTCCCACTGCGATGATACTTCATATGAGGTCTTTGAAGAAAAACTGCTTCAATAAAGCCTCAAAATGACCTCGAATAAATTCATAAATAAAGCCATGACAAATCTAAACCACTTACAGGCTCTTACAAAAAATACATTGAAGTCAGTGTCAGTGGACCCTGTTTACATTTTTAATGCATGTTGCTGGTCGCATTATTCTTGATTTATAGATACACATGATTTTATTTTTTCATACATTTTCCTGAACTTTAATCAAAATTTAATATCTTGTTCTGCCTCACAAATCCACTTATACTCTTCCCTCAAATCACCTGACTTTTGAACAACCTCTTTTCACAGTTTAATCAATTCCCAATGTATGAATTCAAGTCAGAATTCATTAAATTGGGATTAAATTGAATTCTGAGCATTGTTTTAAGTTGACCAATTTAATTTAATTTCCCTAGTAAAAAAGTAATATATTTAATATACATTTATTTCATACTAAGTATAGTTTAAATCTTTTAACATATTTACTGACGCATCGCTCAAGACTTACTGATATAGAAATTATAATTAAACTTTACTTGGAGTACTACTTGTGCACAATGCACATTTCTTAATATTAAGCCTAAAATGTGTTTTAATGTCATTATTTATGAGGATTGTATGATCTTTGAATAATATTGTTCTTTAAATGCAAGATATTTAAAGTGTATCTGAACTATACTTGCAATAGATCGACTTTAGCACAATCAGATACACTCCAGTATATCTTTAGCTGGACTTTAGTACTACTTGCGCAAAATTAATATGCATTAAGTACAAAATTAGTCGTTTAGCAGAATAGGGTAGTTTTATTAAGTACATAAACAGGAAATAAATTTTGTTTCAGATACATATTATTATATTTATTTTTTACTAGGGTTAAATAAAATAAAATAATTATTTTAATGGTCAGTATATATAGTTTTATATATAATTATTATTTAATAATAAAATGAAATAAAAAACACTAACATTTATTAATAAAATACTATGTAAATTAATTGATTTAACTATTTTAAATAATGTATGAAATAAACGTTTTAAAGAATTTATGACTGTTAAAAAACTCTAAATACACTTGTTTAGAAGATGGCATACTATGATTTTCTAACTGATGCTTCCAAGACTACCACAAGTCACAGTTGTCAAAACCTCATAAAATTTAGTCAACTACTGGATAATTTACCTTGGTGATAAAATCAGAAGAATTTGTATCACAAAGTTTACAGAAAACCAGATGTTTGAAAAGTATGTAAAAACTGAATTATCAACAAATTTCAGATGTAGATGGTCTGATACAGACTTTTCATTTCTCTAGAAGTGGAAAGTTAAAAGAATTCTTTTTTAGACACGAGTTCAAAAGTGAGTCTTCACAATATAACACCTCTCATACCTTAAATAAGAAATAGCCGCACTGTATGTGGAGGTGCTGAACACACTGCAGAGAGGCATGAACTTCAAACAAGGCTGCGAAAACAGACGGAGGGCATGACGGGGAGACAGCGGACTGCGGAAGACAGGGGAAACAGAGACACGGGAGACAACACAGAGATAGGGGAAACCTGAGGGACATTCAGCCCCCTGGACCTATAATACATGCAGACAGGGTTAATGTCACATGAGGCATGATTGGAACTCTGTGCTTATGGGAAACACTGACCTTTTAGAGAGAATGAGGGAAAGAAAAGAGGGAAAGCCAGACAGAGAGAGTGTGTGTTTGGAGCTTTAAAGTCAGTCAATGACAGCTGGGGTTCCTTTGAACAGCTCAGATTCAAGAGTCAGCAAATATGTGAGTCTCTGGGTCCAATGTATGTCTAGAGGGTTGAATTACACCACATCTTCTGCTGGGGTGGGGAAGTGTGCAGGGAATCTGCCATATACTGCGCTGCTGCTGTTTGTGTCACACTGCAAACCTTCCAACATTTAAATGAGAAGTCCACACAAAAATTGAACTTCTAACATCATTTACTTAGCGTCATCATGTTCCAAATCCAGGAGAGTCTTTGTTTCTTTGAACATGTAATGAGATGTTAGACAGAATGTTTATGTTGGGATGTACTATAGCTGTCAAAAAAGTCCAAGAAAGGAGAAAAAAAAAGCATCATATGATGTGTACACTACGTTTGAAGTCTTTTAAAGCAAAATGACAACTTCTGTGTGATGTACAGACCAAAATTAAAGTTGTTATTCGCTGAAAATCCATGGTATCTGTCAAGTTTCATTTCCCAGATATACTCAAACTTGCTGTTGTGTGATTAGTGATTAGTGTTGTTGTAGTATTTTCAGGGGCGCCACTACGGTTTCTGAGGCCCCTGAACAGCATATTCACTTGCTGTTCAGGGGCCCTTGCTATACCGCCCACCCCCTTACGCCCCTGAGTATTTTACTATTTATTATAACACAAACATTTTGAATGTGCTTTATTATACTTTTTATTTTAACTTTGTTTTAGTCAATTTATGTGCTTTTGCATTTTTATTTAAATTCATTTCTGCATTTTAAATATTTTTATTTATTGTTTATTTATATTTCAGTTTTAGTTTCTGTAATTGTAGTATTATTTTGTTTCAGGAAGCTGCCAAATTAACATTTCTAATTTTTAATTAAATTCAAGTTGTTCTCTCTTTTTATTTTTATGTCAGCTTTATTTAAATTAACAAAAACATTTACTAATTATAGTTTAGGTTAAAATGAATTTTGATTTCGAGATTTTACCAAGATTACATTACATTCAATAATTAAATTATTCGACTTTTTAAAGATTTACTTTAAATGAATGCTAGATGAGGGCAAAGTTAACGGAATGTAAAAATACAGAAAATGAGCATGCACAATAAATATACAGTACGGATCAATACAATATCAACCAGTAACTGTTATACTATTGTGCATCCTAGTAATTTTATGATAAAACTGGTACTTTTTTGTCAGATTTAAAGCTTGACAGCATCCACACTAAAACCCTAATCCACTCTTCAACTTCAGTTGCCCTCAGCGACATTTCATAATCCTAAGTTTATGTTACTGCTCAGGCTTCAGAAAACACAGGGCGTGAGACACAAGGAATCCAAGTCTCTGTTTTTATGTGTGTGAGGAGAGAGTTATGCAAGTTCATTGGTCATTAATAATTTCTTCAACTCCACAAGCCTCTCTACACTTCCCCAAATCTAAACACGCTCAACTATTACCTTCATAAATCCCTGCGCTTTCTGCCACAAATCCCCCCTTTCAAAAACAAATGTTCTCTCTCACTGTCACACACACACACGCAGACACGGCCATGGTTCACTGGCTCTGTGCACAGCCTTCCCTGTATCTTTTTGTCTGTGGGCCGCCAGGTTTTGTTTTGTGAGGAGAAGTAACAAAAAGCGACCCCCTATTCCCTGACCTGCACCGCCTCCTCGCTGCTCTAAACCCCTCACATGCATTCCACACAGTGCCCGGGTCAAAGGCCACGCCAAGCACAATAACGAGTTAAAAAGGAAAGGGACGGACTGGGTGAAGTTCATTCACATCTCAAATCCAGCTCAGCAGAGAAAGTGGGAAATAGAGGGAGAGTCTGAGGGAAAAATGCACTTTGGGGACTATATTCTTTGTCTAAATGAGCTGAGGGATACTAATCACATGTATCTGAGGAGAATTCACCCGACCTTTAGAGTTCTACAGAAACGTCTACAAAAACAGCACCAGCAGAAGCTGATTGTGAGGCTGACAATATAGAATGTATATATCACAGCCTGGTGCTGGAAGTATTTTCTCAGTAATTTGCCATTTATTTTGAACATTTAAAAAGTCTTGAACCAAGTCAGCCACCATTAAGATTAATCACATTTCATCTAAAGTAAGTTTGAAAAAAAAAAGGTACAAACCCATTTTTACCAATAAGAGTGAATGAATCATGTAAACTTAGATACTTCTATTGAGTAATTATTTGTGAACATTAAAAAGTATATATTCGATACAGTATGAATTTGTGTATGAATTTAATCCACCTGTACTACATGAGGTTGTTATTGTGACCAGTGGTCATGTGACCAAGCAGCATCAGTTGTGTCACTTCTGTCACTCACAAATCCTCTCCCATGGCCTCATGGCATAATAAAGTGTCTGCATGTGCACTTCGGAATTTTGCAGAAGTAAGTAGTAAAGTAGTACGTTTGCCTACTTTTTTTGTATACTATATACTACTTTTTCCACAATTTTTTTTTTTACACCTTCTAGTAGGGAAGTATGTATGTTTGGATAAAGCCTTTCAGCTTTTTAGCAAATGCACAAGTCAAATGTTCTACTAAAGTAAAGCCTGTTTAGCAAACAAATGCAAAGCGGTGTGTAAAATACAGTCTCAACTGCACTCTAAGGATCCACTATAAAGAGAATCACCTGTATATGTGACAAGGTGAAAACTCAAAATGGCTGCTCCGCTCCAATAAATAGTCAATAAACGTGACTTAAAACGGTTCAAACAAATCAATTCTGTTCTGTTTCTATCATGTGGACACATTTTAGTTGTCAAATCTGGTCAAGTATGAAAAATACGTTGTTAAAAGAGTGTACAGCTTACCAGGTTTTAAACATGGCTCCTCTGAAGACTGCAATGATGTCACTTCCTCTTGATCATATTATTTAAAGAGACATTCATTATTATTTTGAGGTAAGTAATTGGTGTTATTGACAAATAATTGGTGTTTTTCATATAAATTTGACTTATCTAGTGTACACATTTTATCAAAGTTATGGAAATGTGGCAAATTCTCTGACTTCTCTCTCTCTTTTGCATTGTGGGTAATGAAGTACTTCTCTGGGAGTTCAGCACTGGGATTTTAAAGTTAAAATTACACTGACTGGTAGCTTTAGAGAAGCATACTGCATATAAACATATGAGCAGAAGCATAAAAAATGTCTAACAACCTCTCTGTGCTCACTGTGGGTCTGTCTTCAAAAGTTTTTATGTTAAATCAATTTCTCTATGGTATTTTAAATGGGATTTTTACTTCCGGAAGCAGTCTGGTGCGCTTTATTGTCTGTATTGTGTGTGAGGGCACAATCACGAGGGCCCTTGTGTGAGAGACTGTGTGTACTTGTTGAAATAAGTGTGTGGGAGAAAGTAAGATAATTAAAAGCTGTTGTGGTCTCTGCACAGAGCGTGTCTCTAGAGGAAGATGCTAATCTTTACGACTGTGTGTGTGTGACCTGTGTCTCTTAGGGAGGATGTCTGTTCTGATGGAATGCTGACCTAGAAACCAGAGCATGAATAATCCTGACAAGATCACAAATCTCATTCTGTCACCAAAGGGATGATGTGTGTGAGTGTATTTGCAGTTGTGTAGGATGATAATGAAGATTACATTTTATTGCTCTGTTCCAAAACCTAGTGAGCTGTCTATGGAGACAGCATTTTTAGAACATCAATGTTGCACTGCTGAAAGGAATGTAGATAACTTTGTTGAGCTGACTTCTAAAAAAAAAAAAAAAAAAAAAAAAAATCTAAAATGCACCTATATCCTTTGCCATGAAGGTGATAAATGCACTACAACAAGCTCAGTAGAAAAAATGGTAACATTTTAGAATAGAGAATGCATATTCACTATTAACTAAGAGTTTTCTTTGAACAAACTCCTAATTTGCCTAATTTACTCCTTGCTGTTTATTTTTGTTAGTAAGCTAGATGTTAAGTTTAAGTATGGAGTTGGATTAAGGGATCTAAAATATGGTCATGAAGAATAAGGAATTAAAGTGTGCTTTATAATTACTAATAAACAGCCAATATTCTAGTAATATGCATGTTAATAAGCAACTAGTTAATAGCGAGAATCGGCCCTTAAAATAAAGTGTTACCAAAAAAATTAATAATGATGCAAGAGAAACGTTGATTATGAATAAATGTATAGTTCACTTCAACACACTTCAACAATGGTTCCAAATATCCAGCTAACAATGTTTTGTCACCAGAACGTTCTTGGAACATGGAAATTTCTGTTTGCTGAGTAAAAACTGACCATTTTGACATTTATTCATGCATCCTGTGTATTGTAGGCTTAAGAGTATTGTGATATTAGTTTAGCAGCATGTACACTAAATTCTGTTTAAATCAATTGTGAATCCAGTGTTTGAAAACATACTAAGTTTTCCAATAAAATCAACCAAATGAAAACCATACACTAACATTAATGGAATGTTCTGTGTTTGCTGATTAAAAATTGACTTTTGCCCATAATTTGTGTGCTGCGTGCTTACGAATAACTTACTATTAGCGCAGCAACATGCCATCATCAAACGCTATTGAAATGAACTGTGAATCCAGTGCTTGAGAATGTTCTGAGAATGTTAAGTGCTTGTTCCTAATAAAAATATCAAATGAGAACCATACACCTAACATTACTGAAATGTTCTATTTCACCCATTATTTGTGCACATGCTTATGATTGAATAATTGTGCTATTAGCTTTCTTAAAATATTATTAAAATCAATTGCGAATATCTGCTATTTGTGTGGCCTGGAAAGTTGTAGAGCATTTCAGATCATTTGGTGATTCCATCAGTTAGAATGTTGCCTACTGCATGTAGGCAGGAGACTGCAAAGAAGCTCACTAGATTTCTAGGATCAGAGCTTCTGTGTGTGTATGTTGCAAAATAACACACTTTTGCCACATAGTGTGTGCTAGTATTGCTAGTAAATGTGTGTATATGATGCATTGATGGTACACAGATGGTGTGAAATCTGTTCATGTGGTTTAATGCAGAGATAGTCCTGGTATGTGTCAAAATATCAATAAAACTTTACAGCAGTGTGTGTGTTGACAATTATGCAAATGTTGAAAGGGAGCCTAGTGTGTAACATTTAAGTTTGTGATTAATGTAAGACCAGCTCCAGCTTATGTTCGGGTCAATAAACAGAAGAATTTGAAGGGTGCACACCATACGCAAACGAAAAGATTCAATGCTAACCTCTAGCCTTCAGCCAACCCTCCAAATCACTGGCGAACTCTCCGCACACACAAACAGCTGAATAAAAACAAACACGGGCACACAGTTACGCTATCTATGAGGCCCAGACGGACCCTCTCCCCTCAGGCGGCCATTAGCAGAGCGAAGGTGAGTTTCAGAGAAAGAGGAGTACACACCGTATGATATGACCTGTCAATCATGCGCACAGCCTCAGAGGAGTATGGGAAAATTTTTCTGCATTTAAATTTGACTATAATGTCATATTGTGCTGGAACCACTTTAATAACGCCACGGTTTTGGGCAGAAGCGTCTGTCGGTGGAGAGGGGTACAGATTCTGAATAAATATTTGAATTGAAGGGATCCGTTTAATCTCCTGGTGAATGAACCGAAAGAAAATGAATGATTTTGAAACTGATAACGTAACAATATTCCAAATCAAAGCATGTGTGTCCAAATGCGCTTGTGCTTCTGTCTCAACAGCTTCGTCTCTGACAGCCTGGCGTGGATATTTTTGGATTGAAAAACAACTCTATCACACTCTGCCGGAGTCTGTTTCAAGAACAAACAGACGCTCAAATGCAGCAGCCGTCGGTTCTTACAACTATACTGCGAAGGGTCATGTGGGGTTTTGGTAGTGAGGGGTTTTTACGGCGCCTGTCAAAGTGCCCATCTGATTTAGTGCCCGGACTTGACAGGGGCAACACATCAAACACTGATATAGAGAGATGAACCAAGAAGGAAGACAGAACGAATGAAACCAGGAGGGGAAGGGAGTGATTGTGCCATTAAAATGCCAGTGATGTCATCCAGCATTTATTATGAGCCAGGAGCAAACCGTATCGAGTCAGTGGACAAACAGAGTAACAACAGAGGTGGAATGTGGGAAGATATTATGAGATCAAGTGAGCGAGAAGGAATAAGAGGGAAATCTAACAAAGAAATGCCAAAAACAGCATAAAACAACAAGTATTGGTAAAAACAGAACCACTGTTATAAAGGTGAATGATAGCCACGATAAACCAGCTCAGAGGCAAGTTTTTTCATTTTATCAGTGAGTTTTACTGCATACAATCTAATCTTTAATTGATAGAGTGTCTGGGTTGGAACGAGAGAGAAAAAGAAAAAGAGTAAGGAAACAGGTGCACCAAATAGTTTTTCTCAATGTCTAATCTCAACATCTTTTTAAACATATTAACATTTATTTAACATTTCCTCAGTGTTTTTATAACATCTCAACATAGTCTGAACATCAAGTCCTGTCCAGTACAACTGGACTTTAAAACTGAGACTGAAAAAGTCCTCTTGAAATCAGCATTGTTTATAGAAATACTGTTGAGTTAGTTAGAAACAGTCTTTATCACAACTCAGTATCAAGGCATCTCAAATTATGATATTAGGTTAGTTGACAAATGTAAATGTAAAATGCGGAAACAGGGTTTGGTGTCATTGTGCGGTCACTATTGGAATTATTGGGTAGGTATTGAAACGCTTCGGGTGGCTTAGGTCAACATTAACCAGGCCAGATGGCTCGCCTTTGCTAAACAGAGAAGCTGGATAAAGAAAAAAAAAAAAAAAAAAAAAAAATCCAGCCTAACCCATGGCCTGGCTAGCCGAGGAAGTGCTTTACATCTTAAAATTTAGGCAGCAGAGTATATCGCATATTGCAATGGTTCACAATGGTTCCTCCAGGCCTGCAGGGGTCAGTAGTTTGGAAATGCAGGTCACTTGAATACCACAGTATGAAAACTCATTCAAATAATGACAACAGTCTCTGGCTGCATCCGAAATCACATACTTCCCCACTATAAAGTAGGTGAAAAAGAGTATGGGACAAAAATTCACAATCAAACTACTACTTCTGGTGAGATTCTGAAGTGTGCATACCGTGGATACCTGACTATGCCACGAGGCCACGGGAGAGGATTTGTGAATGGCAGTGAAGCAATGCAACATCCAGATGACATTCATACTATACACATCCATACTATATAGAACATACTTTTTTAGTGGTTGCGAAGTAATTACTTATTCAAAATAAGTATCTACTCAAAAAGAGTATGCGATTTTGGACGCAGCCATTGCGAATGGTTGTGCATCAGAAAAAAAAAATCTGGAAAATATATGCAGTGAAAAAAAGATCCTGAATGAACAAGAATCAATTATTGCGCAGACATAACTCAAAAACAAAGTGGAATAAAGTTCTGCTCGTAGATATTCAATTTACTTGCTAATAAAACTCAATGTCTTTCAAAGATTTTATGTCTTAAGTGATTTAAACACAGGATGACCAGTGTAGTCTGATTCCCAAACAAATGAGTTACTTAAGAGTTATTATTTTTGTTATTTTCATCTTAAGGCTTGTGTGACAACTCAGTGTGGTTCCTGACTCAATGCTCATATGACAATGTGCAGATAAAGATATGCATTGTTTTTTGTAATTGGTGGTATTAAAACCCCCCCAAAAAACTAATTAATGATGTTAAAAATATGAAAATAGAAAATCTTACCACATTTTTGACATGTTTAGTTGTTTATTTAATACATAGTTAGGACTAATTGTTGGATTGGCTTTGTCACCTTTAAAAACGCTGTGAAAAGTCCATCATTTGGCAACAGACTGATAAGGACAGTAAATGCAATAAATCCCCCCCCCCCCCATCCAAATATGTCTTTTTTCAGAAGAACTGAAAGAATAGTTAATGGAGCAGTTAAGGGGAATCAGAACTACAATTGATAATTCCTTACAGTGCCCAATGCCCTTGATGGGTTACCAGAGACACAAGCAGGGTACAGTAGGTTGGATAAAACTGCATGTTTTTCCTTCATTTAGCTTATTCTCATTTGGTCAATCTGCAAACAAATTAACACTGTTGAAAGTAATGAAATGGGAAGAAAAAAAACATAAAAGAACATTAAAAGAAAAAAGTAAAATGATAAAGGTGCCATTTCTGGTTGTTAGTCATTTGTGGTAATGACAGCAAAAATCCGTAAATCAAGACGGACAGAGAGAAGTCTGAACCAGAAATCTCAGGTCACTCCGGCCGGTAACATTCTATCTCTTCTTACATCTCACGATGATGTCATGTCTCATCCAGTGAAATTACTCAGGTGAACTGTGGACCTGAAGCCTCAAGCTGGCACAGGTTGATAATGTCAGAGATGGTTTGGAGACATCACCCGAAATGTGATAATGAGTCGAGATGAGATTGTAACCAAGCAACGGATATGTGTAACACTCAAGAGGATGTGGAGAGTTTGTGATTGAGTTAATTTAGATGCACAGTCACATTGGCTGTCTTAGTCCTACTGTCTTCGGCCTGAACCACAATGCTTTGAGAAACATACCAACACACAGCTGGAGTCCATCTGCGGGGGTTAACACATGTAAACACAAATTGCTGTATGTGTATGTGTGTGTTAAGTGTGTATAAGTTTGGCATTGTGTGTCTAGGGTAAGTGAGCAGTTTATCATGGCGTACGCAGTACTTCAAAAGGCCGGGTAGAGAGCGAGAAGCCTTCGAATCCTCACGAGTGAAGGACTCCCGTGCAGCACTGATGGGTTTTTCTCTGACTGCTTAACTTTGACCTCCAACTTCTTGGAAATCTCAGAAGAGTCTCCATCTGAAACAGTCGATCATCCGTCTACACCTCCTCCACATGCGATTCCTGCTGCTCACATAAAAATGTTTAAAAAAACTCAAAAACAAACAACCGGGCGCTGAGGAGTTGCGATAGAAAGCTGATGAAGTGGAAGGAATGAAAAACTGTTTCTTTGATGCTTAATAAATAAATCAGATGGAGGTCCGAGTTCAAAAAAGACAAACATTTACAATCAGATGAACTGAGAAAAACAAAATAAAGACGGGGGGAATTCACTAAACAGTTGCACTACTTTTACACCCAATACACTCTGCTTCTCATTCACTAGCCACCCGCAATCCAGTTTAACGAGCGCTTTGTGCGCTTGAATAGTGGATAAAAAATTTCAGTGAATTATTAAATTATTTTTTCATTTTTAATGCAAACATGCCACCTTTCTATGCAAATTAGCCTTATTTTAGAATCCACAAACATCCTATAATGGATCCAACTAAGTCAAAAAAAAAAAAGCTTGATTTTAGATTGTTTAAATGAATTTAAATGAATTTGGTGAATTTTGAATTTGGTGTCTTCACCAGATCCTGTCAGAAGACATCCAGTATCTAAAACCATCTAAAAATATGCAATTGAGCTAATATTTAAAAGAAGTGTTTATGTAAAATTTCTAGTGGTAATGGCAGTGTTAATTAAATAAAGAACAAAAGTTTTTGAAATGGAAAGGTTTTTTAAAGAGTCAGTTTTCTGGATCTTAGCGATACTTTACAGTCCCAGTAAAGTACGCCAGATTGCGTCAGTCTGCAATTCAGCAAGGTAGAGAATTGTGGCATGGAGACAGTGTTTAGATCTTTTTGGCGCTCTTTTATTTTTACCGGATTTCCTTTAGTGAAATAATGCATGTGCAAATAAACGATGGTGCACTTTCTTAGTGAATTTTCCCCCAGAGTGTAAAAATGTAAGTACTACTTATATTATTTATACAGGTATTCTTTTTTTATGAATCACTCTCTACTGTTTGGTTTTGAGGATAAGCACAATAAGTCGAGAACGGACGTATAAACTCATCTCCAACAAGCGTGAGACGTACATTCACTTGCACTTGAGTACATGTGAAATCCGTGATCCGCCCGCCTCATGTCGCACACAGACACACACACACACACACACACACGCACGTGTAAATAAATGCAAACACGCTGCTATGACATAAAAGCTGGATTTCTCACTTTCCTAGAACTCAACTTCACATCCAAGTTCTAGTATCACGTATAGGCTCTTAAATATAGAGTCACTTGGACACACAGCGCATGTGTGTGAGGTACCATAAATTCTGGATGGGTTGTCTGCATATTTGCTGATCTCATACTTTGTAGTAAATATTGGCTGGACTCTGAGGAGGCATCTCTTGAACGATGTAGACGGGATGTCCGTAATCGCCGCTGACTTTTTCGTAATGGGGGCAGTACGCCGAGTCAGAGGTCCGCAGGGGAATAATGATATCACTGGGCTCCGAGCCGTTATTGTTGCCCCCGCCGGCTCCCGTAGCTGCCCCACAGGAGCTGCCTCTCTTTGGGGTAACGGAGGAGAGCGTAAGGGCAGGGTGGTGAGTTTCAGAGTGCTTGGCTTTCCGTCGCCGGTAACACACCACAGCGATCACTACGGAAAGCAGGAGGATGAAGGCTCCCACGGCACCGCCGGCGATTAGGGCGATGTTAGAGACGGACACAGCGCCGCTGTCTCCCCTCTCACCGGCCTCACTTCCATCATCTGCTTTAGAACCACTTTCTGTATCTGAAACAGAAAAGAGCTAATAAGTCAACGACCCGACATATACGTGCAGGACTTCTGAAGCTCACTTGCTTTTCGGCTTTATCTTCTACGACAAACATCCTGATAGTATTTAGATTAGATTCAATTTAATCCATGACTAGCTTTGATTTCAGCCGGCTTGAGTTCAAATGTGCCTCATTGCTGGTTTCTCAAATGTTTACCTTACAGAGATCAACCAGTGCAGTCTAAGCCTCCAAGAAATTTAAAGAAATCAATTCAAAGAACACTAGACAGCGCGTTAACATGACAACAGATGCATATGCATATGGTATCAAGGTTAATACATACATGCAGTTGAAAGCAAACCCCACTGGGAATTTCATCATAAAATTGTTTACTTGTCATCTTCCGAGCCCGGGTTAACATTCAACATCACTGCCTGTTTAGCCCCGCCCACTGATTCATGCATGTAGTGTAAATAACGAGAGAGACAAACAGGTCTACGCAGAAACCAAATGATAAAGATGGCTCTGTAGACAAGATGCTGTACAGCGCCAAGTTGTTGATAAACAGTGTTTGCGTTGTCTTCCTTCTGATCCCAGCATCAGGAACGAGTGAATGTACTTTATTTTTAATGAAGATTCAGAACGTGTCAGTAAGAACTCAGTCCTCTGCTCACTTAATTTTACCACAGATCTGTTTACAAACAAGGCACAATTTGACACGGGATTTTCACAAAGACGGAGCTGTGCCGACTATATTGGATCTGACAGTAATGTCGCAACACACAAGTGTGAGTAACCGTTTTTATTACATGGTCACTATTGCTTTGTCTGTTCTTACAGATCGTTTGATATGTATTGACTTATGCGTTTTTGACCTAAATCACAGCAGTGTCCATCTGTGAGGAATGTACGCTGTCAAACACACACAAATGTTAGCCAATCTTAGCAGTGGACGTTTACTTCCGAGTCTACAATCCGCCACGCCTATTCAAACAGAGCGTTCTGATGAGGGGGGTTAAAAACAGGACAAAAAATAGCTTATTACTTCTAAATTATGATGTTTTTTGATGTAAAAAATCTTGATAACATTATAAGTGGACATCAGAGAACAGTACAAAATAAAAAAAACAAAGGCAGTTCATGACCCCTTTAACAATTTAAAAACATGCAATTTGCATATCTATTAGATTTAAACATCAATAGAAATAAAAAATCTGCTGTAGTTGTCACAAGTCTTTTAAAACACTACAAAAATAGACAAAAATGAAAAGGATAACGCAGAGAAGCATTAGGCATTGTTTCCCTCAGGCATTAAAACAAAACAGTGTAAAAAAAATTTAACTGCAAAAAGTCCTTAAATATTTAATGAGTGCGCGTTACTCATGACATGCGGAACTGTTATACTCGCAGGGACCTAGGTTTTAGTCTGACCTGGGTCATGTACCCAAACCATTTCCCTTCTCTCTCCCTCCACTTTCTTGTCAACTGTCCACTGTCTTATACAGTAAAGGAAAAAAGGCAATAAATTAAATAATAAAAAAAATATATATAATGAAGCAAGCATTATTTAGTTTATGATTGGCTGTCTGTTGCTAAACATTTTTGCTGTTTCACTCTGCATACTGCTGACACTGCATTTATGGGTTTGTACCTCTTCCAGGGCAAGGTGTCATAATCTAGGTGCAGTGCCAGCCCCTTTTCAAGATTACAACAGTGAAACGTTGCTTAACGCAGGATTAAATGTGGCCTTAATCCTGGGTTAAAAAAACAGATGTTAAGCCAGGGTTAAGCTCATAAGTGAATGCGAATGTGTCCCGCATTATTTCTGACTGTTACCTGGTATTCTGTTGCTGGGACGGCCTGGATCAGGTTTGGGCTTTGGGGGAAGGCCATATGCAGCTATGAAAGCAAAAAAAATGATAACATGATGAAAAACACTCAATTCAATTATGAACAGGAGCGAGTTTTTGCTTGTATTGACACAACGTTTATTAATTTTTGACTCTCTCTCAGTGTTTAGGTTCATTCATTGATGTGTTTTTGGAAGTAATGATGATACTCACTCTGTCCCACTTTGAGAACCAGCTTCATCCCTCGCGTCACGCAAACACCTCCTCTCATACTGTCAATCCCTTCTTTTGTACCATCAGAGGTAGCTTTAGGAAAGAGATGAAAAAATAACATAATATCAATGTCAAGGTTTTTTCAGCATTTCCACTGGTGTGCAACGACGGCTGACTGGAAACCTGTGACATAGCAATAAAACACTGGTTTATGACTCCCCATTACTTCACAGCAATGTGCAGCCACTCACTCATGTAAAGGAACAGCAAGCATAAGTGTAGAACTGGCAATTTCTATGAATACAGAATATGTTGGTGTCCCATTACTTTTTAAATCAAAATTTATCAAAAGCACAAATCCTTATCTTTGTTGTGATAACTATGAGACATTCTTGACAGACAAACATAACATGAGAGCATGAAATGTAGCGTTTTTCTTTTTTTTTTTTTAAACAAATCACATTTCTGTATCCCCCTTTAAAACTGTGATTTAAGCTTAGAAAATAGCTTTTCAGACTGGATTACTATATAATGAATGTATCATAATTGTGATAGAAAATCAGCTTGTGATACAAGATTTTGGACTCATCATTCTGCTTGAAAGTTACTCAATCTTTTTACTAAAAAGTAATTTTAAAACTTCTAACTTGCAATTTTAAAAATTCTAAAAAACACATTTAGCTGATTTCCATGTTTCGCATTTTCCCTCATTACAAATGTATAATTCCTTAAGAAGTAATATCATTTGGTTCACTTCTACAGCATGAGAAAATAAATAAACTCAATCCATTTTCTCAATTCTGAGTGCATTCATTAAGCTCAAACTTTTTTAAACAACTCCGTTTTTGATGTTTAGTTAATGCCTGTTTGTACAAAACACAGTCACATAAATCAGGGAAGTCCCATTTTTTGTAACAGGGTTGGAAGCTTCACAATCTTACAAGATGAACAGAAAATAAACAGCTCATGTTTTATTTAGTTTGACCTCCTGCGGCTGATCTTCTGAAGGCTCAGCACTGCTTTTACTGACCATTTGTTGAAGAATTACTACTGAATAATGTAATAAATGTCATTTTACTGAGTTGTTTACTCTCTAATTCATTTGAGTTAATGAAGTTCAAATTTCAAAATTTATGTAAACATTATTGTTGTCAATTAAAAATGTTAACTGAATTAATTGCATTAAATGCTGATAATGATTAATCAAATCAATTTATTAAATGAAATATCAATTTTTGCAAAGAAAATCGTCCAAAATGAAGATTATTAAAATAAAAAGACATTCGATTTTTGTGTCAGTAAATCACTAAACAGACAAACACAAAAAGTTGCTTTGGAAGTCAAAGCAACGTTTGTTTTATTTCCATGTGAATGATCATATTGCTTTGTGTTTGTCATTGCGACTGAGGTGGTCGTCCATACAGGATGTGTTCCTGTATGCCAGCGCACTTTCTAGCACTGCTTCTTGCCTATTTAGTACTTGCCTCTCTCCAGGCTGCTTTGTGTATAGGAAACTGTCTCTCAGGAATAACAGAGACTCGACCGCAACTATGTTGCCTTTTAACCATGTATACAATCATCCCTCAGCACATACACACACACAGTTTCTGAAACACACAGTCATTGCATCTTCCAGCCTTCACATTACTAAATATTTCATAGGTGAGGCGCCTCTCTGAAAAACTTGGTACTTTATCCATGTAAGTCTGAATAACTCAGCATCCAGGCACTGAATACTGCATTCAAACAATGTTATAGCTCCATCCCCACAGTACAAAGAGCTTCATCTTCAAACTTATTTTCCTTTCCAAATAAATAAGGACGATATTGAATTCCTCATTGCAGAAACACTTTGTATTCGATCCATTCAATATTTTATTGAACCCCAGAATGACACACCGTAGCTAATCTGCAGCGCTCGGAAACCACGGCTCTCATGTACAAAGACTTTTCCCATCCAAAATACCTCTTGATTATTACGTTCTTAGGAAAACATTACGGCAGACAGACGAGGAGCACATGCCGATGAGGGGTGCCAGCAAACATTCAATAGCTTTTCTGCTTGAGGGTAACAGTTTTATTTTTACGTGAAGCTCGATAACAAGGAACTGAGGCTGGGCTCCGTATTTGCCGCTTGGCTAATGAATTTAAAGTTTATGTTCAAAGCACTTTTGTGCAATGGTGTTTGCCACAGATTTAGGATATGAGAGGAATTTTCTGAATTCAATACAAATTAAGCTCTATCGACAGCATTCGTGACATGCTTTCAGTTACCACCCAAATTCATTTAGAGTCTTCCCTCAGAAAAATAAAAAAAATAAATTGTGTTTATGACAATGCACTTGCAATGACTTCTCTATAAAAACGTGTTTTATTTGAGCTATAAAGTATCTAAATAATACTTTAAAATATTTAAAAATATTTCTTACACTCAACGAGGCTGCATTTATTAATATTGTAATATTGTGAAATACTATTACGCTTTTAAAAAAACTCTTTTCTATTTGAATATATTTTAAAATGTAATTTATTCCTGTGATAATAAGATGAATTTTCAGCCTGATTTCTCCAGTCTTCAGTATCACATGATCCTTCAGAAATCATTCTAATATGCTGATTTGCAGCTCAAGAAACATTCATCTTAATTATCAATGTTAAAAAAAGTAAATTTGCTCAATATTACGTACATTTTCAGGATTCTTTGATTAATACAAATCAAAATAACATTTGAAATAGAAATTTTTTGTAACATTAGAAATGTCTTTACTGTCACTTTTGATGAATTGAATGCATCGGTGATTAATATAAACATTAATTACTGTATTAAGAAAATATCTGTCTGACCTTAAACTTTTGAATGGTAGTGTACTTCCTGTCTATGTTAACAGTGCCTTTATGGTATTGATGGGCATATAATATACATGAGGGAAAAAAAAAAATGTTAAAAATTAGTTTATTGTTCAAATATTATCGTAATCTATTCTGGTAGAATGCCTCATCCCACAGACCTCCATTATAAGTGCACTACTGTAAACAATGATTTTCTGTGGCAATCGACGGCATGACACAGGTGCTGTCCATGAAGCTCAACTTGAATCAAACCCAGAAAACTTCTTTAAAATTCATGAATTTCAAAACTTTGCAATTCGCCTCAAAAAGGTCAAAAACATTACAACAAATTTATGATAAAACCAAGATCAACGATGAAACCCTTGGATTTCATCCAAAGAGCCTCTTACAATAAAGCCAAATATTACAAAACTGACTTAAATAAGAATAATCTTTAGAGAATACACACAACATATAAAAGATTCACCCCCTCACATGTAAACACACAGAAATACACACAAACACACACTCATGGACCGAATCCAAAAACATGACCTTTTTAGTGCTCACGGCAGTCATTAGTCAACACACTGGAGGTGTAGAAAAAAAATGATTCATCACCTAATGGCTCTCATTGTGTTCCTCACCTCCCTCGCTCTCTCTTTTCTCCCTCTAGGGATGCAGAGATGTTGAGTAAAGGTGTAAAAGCTGAACTTGATCAGCAGAGAGAGGAACAGAGAGTTACCTAGGGTTGTCAAGATACCAAAATGTCAGTAGTCAAAATTTCATGATTCTCGATGCCAATTTTGATACCACATCAAAGGCTAATATGCTAATGAACAAAACACTTTACTTAGAAAGCAAAATAAATATATAATTATTAACAAATTAAATGAAATTAAATATTTATCAAAGGATTAGTGCACTTCCAGATTAAAATTTTCCTGATAATTTACTCACCCCATGTCATCCAAGATGTTCATGTCTTTCTTTCTTCAGTCGCAAAGAAATTAAGTTTTTTGAGGAAAATATTCCAGAATTTTCCTGCATATAGGACTTCAATGGTGGCCAAGGGGTTGAAGGTCCAAATTGCAGTTTAAATGCAGCGTCAAGCCAAGGAATAAGGGTCTTATCTAGTGAGATGATCAGTCATTTTCTTTGAAAAATGAAAATGTATACTTTTTTAACCACAAATGCTCATCTTGCACTAGCTCTGTGTCCATGTGTCTTCACGCATTATGTAATCACATTGGAAAGACCATGCACGGTTAGTTGTTTTACCTTTTTTGTAAAGGGTGTGAGACTTTCTTTGCACATTCGCTTTGTAAACACTGGGTCAGTACTTCTGCCTATGTCATGCGTGACCTTTCCAACGTGACTACGTAATGCGAATAATGCGTAGTGCGAGAAGAGCATTTGTGGTTAAAAAGTATATAATTTATTTATTTATTCATTTATTTTTTGAGAAAATGGGCAATCGTTTCTCGAGATAAGACCCTTATTCCTCAGCTGGATCATGTAGAGAGGCCTTTGAAGCTGCACTGAAACTGCAATTTGGACCTTCAACACACTGGCCACCACTGAAGTCCACTATATGGAGAAAAATCCAGGAATGTTTTCCTCAAAAAAACTTAATTTCTTTTCGACTGAAGAAAAAAAAGACATGAACACCTCTGATGACATGGGGGTGAGTAAATTATCAGGAATTTTTATTCTGGAAGTGAAATAATCCTTTAAACACTGATAAATTTTCTCAAGAAATTATTTGAGAAAATAAGAAGAACAAAAATACAAATAGCAAGCAACAGAACAAAAACAGAACAAAGATTAAGTATTTGATGTTTTTCAGATCTCTATCAGCAGTATCAAGTTCAAGTAATCATCTAGAAATTTCAAAAATATAAATAAATAAATATATATACCCAAAATATGTTAAGGTTCACTAGTTTATTAGATTTTTATATGTATTTATATTTTATTAATGATTAATTAATTCATTTTTATTTCACAAAAACTTTTGAATGTAAGTATCTGAAAGCAGCTGTAAAACTGAGCTATTAAAACATTGAGTCCACAGTTTATCATTGACTTGGTATCGAAGTGCCTGCATTTCTGAAATCCCTAGAAGGAACTATGAGAAGGAGGAAGAGGGTAAGCAGAAAGGTGAGTGGGCGTAGAAAAACACTAGTCTGGAAAGTTCTTATGATGGTTGTGGTAGACAAGAGGCC